>JAVQJS010073006.1:0-12241 GCA_036024795.1 Galaxias rostratus
GAATGAAACTTCAACATCACACACACACACACACACAAACACATGCACGCACACACAGACACACACACACACAAACACACACACACACACACACACACACACACACACACACACACACACACACACACACACACAAACACAGACACTATACACTTAAATACTCTGAACATTATGACTACCCCCTCATGCATGAATTGAAGGTATACAGTTGCTTTACTGTAGTGGGCCTCCTGTTTGTTTGTTTCGCAGATGAAGCATTCACAATGGCCATATCAATATGAAATGCTTTTACAACTCCTTCCAGTTGAGTTTAGCTTTGAATGTTCAATATTAACACTCCTGTCAAGTGGACCATTTCAATAGAATGGAAAATGTGGTGCTACTATTGGCTTTTGTATGGCTTTCTCTGCACTGAGCCAGCTCTACAATGTTGGATTGGAGCAGTCAGAGAAAACTAGATTGGTGCTGTAAGAGGTGAAGCTGATTATTGGAATCACAGTCATAGCCAGAGGCAGCAATTATTGATGGACGGAGTCATTATTTTGCAGCAGCTACTCTTAGTCTTGACATAATGACACACAGTTGAGCACACAGAGATGTCCCATGGTCAACCTCAACTTCAAGCCTATGTAGAGTCAGGCGTTGTTATATGCCTTAGCATTCCAAATCCTGCTAGTCTAGATACAATTCTATAGTCTAGATACAATTGTAGAGAAAAGCGTTTCACTCATACCTGTAATGGATCACAAATACTTTTAATTTACCAACTGCGTTCACACTTCAAAATAGAGTGGAGACGAATTGTAGCAGTAATGCACAACTTTCTTCCATCAGCTTATAGAGGTGACATTAACATAACTGAGGGTGGAGATACGTTTCCTTTGCTTTGCATAATTCATGAAGGCTGTGGCAGCTATTTTATCATTAGCCAATAATAACACATGGGGGGCTCACCCTCCCTCACCCAGGGGACTGTAAGATGGGGAGACAAAGGTAAGGAAGGGACAGGGACACAAAGACCCTGTCTGGACCTCATAGATTCATCTCCAAGGACACAAGAGTCCTTAAACTACCAGTGCAATGTACTAGTGTTAGCAATGAAATCATAGCACAATACATGCATCTACCCGGAGAGACATCATTAGTGATGGTAGAACCAAATAGAGAATACGGGCTTAGGCTATGTGGAGAGGAGTGAACATGCTCCTATTTGATACTATGTGTGGGAATGTTATATATTTTACCTAATAAAAGAGCTTTTCGATCGGTCTATTTCAGAGTTTTGTAAATGTGGGTTTCAGCATGAGCACACACATACATAACCAAACGAGATCAGGCCTCATGCAATACCCCTACAGTTTGGCATGCACAGGAAGTGAGGAAAGAGAATAGAGGAAGGAAGTGAAACTTAAACTTTGTAAGAAGCCACATCGTCAGTCCCAGACCTCTTGTTCACAGCCTAGAATCAGAGCTTCTTGGTGTACTTTTCTATATATTAACATAGATAGAAAAAGGACAGGCCAAGGACTACAAGAAGCAGCAACATGGAGTATGAATGGGTGTGGAATGTTTAATGAAACCATCTGACTTCATTTGAATCGATCTTTTATGCTCTGACAAACTCCTACTCACACAAAACCTGAATCCACAAGCATGCGGCATAACGTTCATTCAATTCTGAACAGGACCAGCTCTCCTAATATATTTATGATATTAGTATTCTGTGGATGACACCTTGCCATCATCCTTCGAATATGGAAAATGTTGATGGAATCCCTGAATACAGGCATGAGAGAAAGAACTCAGACATAAACGTGGAAAGACACTGAGATTTTTAAGAGGGTCTACCAAAGTATACTGCTTTTGAGATAGTTATGCTGGTATATCGCCTTAAACGCATAGAAATGCATCTACCTATAAACAATGTTTAAGAGTCGCTGTTTTAAAGCTCAAAATCCTGTCTTTATTCTTCTCTGCAACAAAATCATCTCAAAGTGATAAGGCTGCCAAACAATTTACCCGTACAAAGTTTAAGGGAAAAATTAATGTAGTAGTGTTTCCCAGTAACAAAATGCCAGGTGGTAAGCTATGGTATGTGAATACAAGCGCAAAAATGTGTTATGTGTGATGTGACATTAAATGTAGTCTGATTTTAAAATATATTGAATAAGGCAAGACTTTTCACGTGGTGGGAAAAATATGAGGATAATCCTCAATATATAGATGTGAGAACAACAAATATAGAAAGAAAAGTTTGTAAAATAATATTCATTTTTGTAACACTTTATAATAGCTTTCAGTAACAACAAGTTATTTTGACCATCGATAAACTATTGTCTCAGTATTAGTAAATGTGTCATAATGATTTAGAATAATTTTTAAAAGACTAGTTTCTGTATTTAGCCCTTAGTAAATTATGATTTGGAAGCTGATCATTATCATCTGATTTAAGAAATTATCCGTGCAGAGTAAGAGGATTTTTATTAAATGCTATTAATATGGGTTTTTTTAAAGGAAGAAAGGCTGTATGTTTGTTAATTTTGGGGAATCCACCAGACACAGAAACAGTTTGTTTTTTTAACCCTGATCATCAGGTAGACAAGATGTCATAGTAGTAACACATCTTTAGTTGCATGTACAATTTACGGTTAAGTATGAATTTAAATTGGATACACTTAAATAGCTCTTCCAATGCCCCTGTTGTAACAGAGATGTCATATAAAGTATCATTTTGTGTTATTAAATCAAGTGGTATTTAAAGCTTTGAAGTTGACACTCCACTATGAATCGATACTAATAAGATTTACAAAGCTCAAGCAACATGACTTGCGCTTTTGCAATTGTAAGAAGTGCCCTTTGAAAGCTTCTAGTCAATGCTGACCAGATTACAAACAAATTAATGACCGTTTAAAAAAAGTACTTAACCAGACTATTGTCTGAATATATCCAAAATCCAAACAATGGATGACATTTTCTATTTGGTTTTATTTTCACCGATTACATGGTACTCTCTTTCTAGAGGTCTAATAGCGTAATATATATTTAGAGTGGACACCGAGTGGATCAACATCCTGGCATCAATCGTTTGATACAAACACACACAAGCACAAACACAAGGCTTTAGCCAACCTTTAGAAGATGCACTGGAATAGTAGAGACCATCAGATACTTGAGATATACTGGATTAATACTTATACTTATACTTGATTTATACAGGATTAAACTGGAAGGTCCAACTGCTGTGTGTCAATGGGAAGCCTATGTCTTTGGGTTCATGTTGTCATGTCTTAAGTGCCTAACATTAAGTGGAGTATCAGCAGATGACTGACTCATATCTTTTAAAAAACATTGTTAAAATCCTAGTGGGTAAAGCAATGCAATTTGTTAAGTAAGGATTGCAGTTCACACATTCATTAATACAGTACTGCTGTAACCCCCTCCCCCAACACACACACACACACACACACACACACACACACGCACACACAAATACACTGAGGTCAGACACCAGTTCACTTGTCTCTCTAATCTTGAAGCCTGGTTCAGATTTATGTCTTTTTTTTGTTCGCTGTCTGGGGGAGATGGAAAGAGAAGGGAGGAGGTTAGACATTTATGGTCCAGCGAGACGACGGCGGTCATATGGAGTGGAGTCTGACAGAAAGAGACAGACAGGTAAAGAGATAGACAGGTAAAGAGAGACACAGACATAGAAAGAGAGAGTGTGCCTGTCTGTGTAAGGTCGCAGATCCCTCACCAACGTTATAGGTTTACCAGCCTCTCATACACTCACTCCACTCTGCAGCCCAGCCCCTCAAGAAAAAGGATTAAACCCTGAATTTCCCATCCGCTATTTGACCCTTCACACTCTTACAGTCCATGACCCCATCACACCCCAGTGGAACCACCACTTGACTGGTTGACTTGTAGTGACAGTCGCGTTGCGACAGATTGGCCTGGTCTCCTCGCCCTGAATCAACAGAAGCCCTTTTTCAATCGGGAGGGCTTGTGTAGGACAGGGTTAGATGGTTAAATCCAAAATTTATTAAAGAGTGTATTCAGGGTTTTGCTTTTCCAATAAATCTAATAAATTTTCCTTGGAATCTCTGGAGACTCGAAGTTTGTATGCTATTTGTCCCAAGTTTGGCATAGATGCATGCCCTGGATCAACTCTTAGGTCAACCTTCATAAATAATGAAATAGAATTTATTCATAATCATGGATCATGATGATTATTAATACTATTGTAAATAATGTATTGAACTAAGTGGATCAAATTGGTGGTTGAGCCTAAAACAGTAGTAACGGTTGCAAAAGCTCATAAATGCTTCTCAAAATACTTGGTGCTTTCAGTTCCCATGTTGTGGAAACAGTAAATACTATCTTAATGTTGATGTATGTGGCCAAAGTGAAGTTAGTATAAAGCAGACGTTCTCTCCATGCTCTGTTTTTCTTTTTAAAGAAGATAGGTAGATGGATGGTAATAACTTGATGTGTGTATTGTCCACTTGGACTTGGAGTGCTGTGGCCATCTGACATGACCCGGAGGAGGCTAGAAGGAGGGCGGCTGTGTGTTACTAGTCAGCACGTCGTCCTCACATCTTCCTCCCTCCTACACTCCAGCTCACATTTCCTGGTTACACAGCTGAGAGAACGTGTCCCGGGTCGCCAGTGACTTCATGGGACACATCCTAGGGGAATCCGTTTCATTGTCTTCCACCGTTCCTTCCAACGTGCTGCGAGGTTTTTTCCCCTCTCTCGCTCTCTAGGCACCGGCTCTGCCGTGGGACACGCCGGAGAGATAGACACTTGTGAGTCAGAGAGAAGGTATGCACGATGTCATTCAGATAAAAAATGATGTCATTCCAATGAAGTGTCCCATGAACTCATGGAGTTTCCTTATTGAATGTCTGGGTGTTCAAACGAACGGATACGTCCGGGCTCCACTACACCTCAACCTCAGTGGCAAAATAACCGACCAATTGTTTAGGTGTCAGATATCTATGTATATGCTGCTTCTTCATTAAATAATCAAATTGTTTTATCCGATCTCTTCGACCGTTTCTTTTTGTATTATGCCTGGTGCTTTTAGGGGTAACCTACATTGACACTTTGGCTCTGTTTCTCTTTCGCTCCTTCTCACACTCAGTTTTCCCAAGCTACTCTTTTAGGCACGCATATCAGATTGAGTTAAATTAACGAGACCCTAAGAATAATTATGTGCAGTTTTTGTCAGCCTTCGACCCTAGTGAGTGGGCTGTTTTGTTGCCGTTAATATGCACCCAGTAAAGAGTAACCAGTTCAGGTTGGATTTGAATTCTAGATCCATGGGAGGAGGGCATTTGAATAAGTCTAAAAAAAAACCACTGGGTTTTACAGGAGACCGTTTGTGCTTGCTATGGAGCTATACTTTGAATCCAGAGATACATACTGTTTGCAGAAATATAACCCTTATTGTGGAACCAAAGCCCACAGAGCCTTGCTCAATTTTACAGTGCAACAGCACATGACTTGAAAGCAGGAGCGCAACTATGGCACCATTACAGAGGAATCTATGCGCACCAGATGGACGTATTGAGATGAAACGCAATGTCGATATTAATATGGAGGGCACTGAGAGTTGTGAATATTTGAAGCTTTATCAAACTACATGCCTGTGTACAAGGCATCTGTATACATTTATGTTTACACCAAATTCCAGCCTTAGACACACAGATGCACACACACACATGTTCACAAACAAACGGTTGTCGGGACACAATAGCCTCATATTGGGGTGAGCAAAGTAGTTTGAGAGCCATGGAGCTCTGGGAAATGGTGTAACTTCCCCAGTGCTTACACATATTTGCCAACATAATCCCCTTCTTCACCACATTGCAACAGTGAGGACTTGCAAATAGCTTTGCGCGGCTTCTTTGCTCCGATGCAACCGAGTCCTCTGAGACACCCTTAAATAGGAAACTCCAGGCCGTCTGCAAGATGTGCTCCTCTGATAACAACCATGATGCGTACAAGTGTAAACATTCAATATTCTTCCCTCGCTGCCTCCGTGCCCTTTCGCTTTGCCAGCATCTATCGGAGCTTCTTTGGCTGCTGGCATTGCTTTCTTGTGAACTCATCTGCAATGCGATCGGAGTAAGAGAGGCCTTTCGTATTTGATATTCGTGTTCTGCACATCGCTGGCGAATCCGGTGATCCTTTGTTGTGCGTGAGCACGTTATGAATGACGGAATGCTTGTTGGGGGCATTTCCAGGTTGTTTGTGTGCTTCCTGCTGTGCCTGCTTGGCTTGCGTATGGTCCCTGATGTACACCATGTCCTCATTGGCCTGCCAGCTCTCTGCAGCCGTGGTGACTGTGCAGAGAGACCACTGTGGCGGCTTTTGAAGAAGGTTCTGTGACTGGAGCAAACACTGTCACAGGGGCTCTTTTTCAGAACTTGAACTTTAAAAGCCACTTCCTTTGACACCGGCCTGCTTTCGGTAACCCCGAAATAGGAGGCAATCGAAATCTCCTCCGTGGGTAATGGCGAGATGTGTACCGAGACCCTTGTTAAGCCACCATTTTCGCACTTCAATAACATACAGTACTCAGAATGAGGTACTTTGGAGTTTTTTCTAATAGCAAGAGACATTCTTTCTTTTATGTTTTTTAACCTTTCGCAACACACATCATTCAGAACACAGTTGCCTGCCTTTCAACAGGAGCAAAAAAGCAGGACCAACAATTCCTGCTTTCACTGTTACATTCATTTTTGAATGAAAGACACAGTTGATAACTTTCAAAACCCTGTGGTTTAGCACTAGTATTTATGAACTCCCAACACCTTTCAAAGAGTGTCACAACTTTAGGCCCTTCCCGTGGATTGAATGACTTACAAGTGCTTTTACTATGATGGTGATGCACGTACTATTCATGAGGAGTAATAAAATATATCATCTAAAGCAATTCCTATTCTAAGAAAGTATTCTGGGGATGGATCATATGTCAGACCTCCAATAAGAGTGTCTAAGAGGTTAGGTACCTGAAGGTTCTAAATTGATTTAACAAATTAAAGCTACATGGGGTCTTTAATACGATGCAATTTGGTAATTTAATCCAGTGATCATTAACATTCATTTGAAATAATATTTTGATTTCCCAGAAAACTGTTAGTATTACAAGGGGCATAAATGAGTATTCAGACTATTTTAGAATATTTGTAATGAATCACTACCAACACTATTTACAGTATGGACCTACTGATTATTCTAAAGTCTAGTTGAAAAGTGACAAAACCTTTTCTATGAGGGCTCTTCAGCATTCAGACTGAGGACTTGGCCGTATTGAAACAAATCCATTAAATAAAATGTACTTTCAAACAAAACAGTGTACAAAACCAATTCTATAACAAGTATTGTAATTTCAATCATAGCCAAGTCTTCGCTCTAATGCATAAGTTAAGGGCCTGATTATGGGCTCTGTTTTGGATCATGTGATGGTGATGGTTGATCCTTAATCAAAAGATACTACTACTACGACTACTACGACTACTACTACTACTACTACTACTACTACTAATAATAATAATGATAATAATAACAATAGTACATGTTCCAATAATAATAATAATAATAATAATAGTGGTATTAAAATATGTATTATTATTATTATTATTATTATTTTCTTAGCTTGTAAAGTGTAAAGTGTTGGGCCTCCTCAACGAAACAGATTCTGTGGTACAAGGTTTGTCACATGTTGCATTGAAATTCACACAAACGCACAATTCACGTCATGACAAGTAACAGATTTGTTTTACTTTGGCTTACTCCGGTTCCGGACCAAATAACTCCATTTATCTTTTGTAATTGGCAGTTTGTTTTTCAAAGCAACTGTCCTATGACTCCATTACATCTGTCATTAATTTCATGTTTACGCCAAAATGTAAGGAACGAGTCATCCAATACATTCTGTGCCAGGAATTTTCCCAACGTACCACTGTTTCATCTCATTTACCATGGTTTGGCTAACAGACATCTGTCAGCCATGCGTTAGGTTAGCCAATTACCCTTAGTCCTAGCGTGTGATGTGCCACTCTCTGAATACTCGGCCCACAAAGAGCTTTAGCAGTTTATCCTCCACTAAATCTCTTTTCTCTTTACTGCATCACAGTCTGATGCTGACTGTATTGATTGGTGACGGAGTAAGTCAAACCTGTCTGGTCAGGTTCATTACGCTTATCACCCACTTTGCAGAAAAGCTTTGCTAACGGAACATTTCACTTCCCTGCTAATTTTCTCTGTTGACTAGCTGCCAGAAACAAGCTGTGCGCAGACCAGAGGCGTGTGCGTTTTGGAGAATCAATAGGAACACACCAAAGGCTCAGGGAAATGTTGGGAAATGATGCATTAAAATAGTGTGTTAGGTCTTTCCATAGGTGACACTAGGAGAAGATTTGAATATAAGAATGTATGAGTGTTCTTTACGTTTTTGGATGTGTGGTGTTTTAATCACCTAATAAAACAACATAACTTCAAGACTAACAGAAATACCCAGGGATGGGAAATGCATGACACTTCTGATGTGTATAGGGAAATGTTGCTTGTTTTAATGGAATGTTTTTAAACCAGCCAAGGGGAGTGTTCAGTAACGTTTGAAGAGATATGAAATCCCGTAATAAACATATTTATCTTTCCTTCATTTGAAGTTCCTCTGCTTGAAGAACATCAGGACTTTCCTCTTGGCGTGTGAAACATTTGGGATGAAAAGAAGTGAGCTGTTCGAGGCCTTTGACTTGTTCGACGTGAGGGACTTTGGAAAGGTAAGCCTCATCCCTGTGCATATTGTAGATTTTATAGTGTGGTCTTAATACTGCGACATAACAATTCAAATCGAGCTAACCCATACTGTACGTACCTAAATATCATGTTGAAACATGGCAAAATTGTTACCACACACTCCAAAATGCTTGTTTCTTTCTCTTGTAAGTCATTCATAATTAAAACACATTTGGAAAACGGACAAGTTGCTCCCTTTACTTAAATGTCGGAGAAGGATTCCCATGAATATTCTATAAAGAGAATTTATAGCCCCTATCTGTAAAAATGCCAATAACTCTAAATCCTTTATTTGTCAAAAAGAAAAGCATATAATACGAAAATGATTTGAGTTTGGTAGTGTGAGCATATCATTACCCAGTACTGAGCCAAGTTAAATTTTTTCCATTGTATCAAATAGGTAAATTGACCAGAGGGGGAATTTAAAGAATAACCAGTTGATCTTTTTAATGATCAAACACAGTAAATTATCTCCTGTCACTCACATCTTCTTTGTCCACTTCTTGCTGCTGTCTTATTGTTTGTCCCTGCTGTTGGGGATTTAATGGTCTGGTCCTAATAGTTACCTTTTCTCATTCAATCTACATCCATCCATCCATCCGCAATACCGCTTATCCTATATGCATTCAATTCATATGAAAAAGTAAATTTAAAAAAAACGTTTGCCTCTGTTCAATACAGTCATAATTACTTTGGTAAGGTTACTTGACTAAATCCCACCATGTAAAGATGGAATTGGAAAACTCTGAATTCGGGAATTTAGCTAGCCCCATAATCCTCGGATGACTTGGCTCCGCAGAGGCTAATGGGGCAGAGATAATAGCAAATTGGAGACGCTACCACTCACCTGCATTCAGGAGTCCTTGTTTTGGTTGTGTTCTTGTGATTCCAAAAAGTGCCACAGTAATCTTGGTGAATAAAACATGACATGCGTTTGTTTGTGTTAGACCGTGTGCTGTAGATTTAACGATCCTTCACATTTCCTGACTGGTTGCATCTGCCAAAGATAAAAATGTCGCCTTGTTTGAGAGTAGACCAAGGCTATTCATCTCACAACAGACAATGTATGGTTAAAGTTTGTCTTTTTGTTGAGTTCAAAAAGATATTGGATCTTTGTTTGTGGGGACATGTTACACACAACATGTTATGGTAATACTAACATATCATTAGTTCCTATCATTTCATTTTGGTTTTCAATAACATCTGCAAAACCCCATATGTCACTGCTGCTTTTTTTGAATTGGACTTTGGACATTTGTGAAAACACAGATGTAGTCTGTGGCCCACTCGATTTTGTGAAAGAGCACACATCTGTTTTGCACATCTGTCATGTAGCAGTACTGGGCGAGCTCCATGGGTTGTGGGGGGCTATGGGTACACATAAGGCCAACTTTGACACACACACACACACACACACACACACACACACACACACACACACACACACACACACACACACACACACACCACACATACACACACACCTTCAAAGATAGAAAGTCTTAGGAGGCGTTATCATTTGAAAGTTCCGTTGTCTGGTGGGAAATTAATATGAGACTTAATAAAGTAACGCTATACCAGACAACCTCTCAAACCATTCATCATATTGCTTCTATCAGGTGGCAGATACAGGTCTCTAGCCCAGAAACGGGCACGCTACGTCAGCAGGGCTTTTGTTCCCCCTGTCATAGCACGGCTAAGCAAGAACCCTCAGTGATTGTGTCATGTAGTTTACGTATGTTGTGTTACGTGTGTTATGTATGATGCAATCTGTGTGCGTATAAGTGTGTTTATCTCTTTGTGAGCCTCTGTACAGCCTGTGGCAAGAAACCTCCTGAAATTGAACAATGGAGATAATGTAATCAAATCCATATTTCTTTGGAGATAAAAAAATCTTTGGTCCATGAATATAAAATTATAGTAGAGTATAAACCAGGGTAGCACAATTACCCTTGTAGAACCAGTGAATGTGTGTAGCAATTCATAACTCTCCTGTTGTATTTCCAGAGAAACCTTGATATAGAGTCATGTGAACTGCACTGAGGGAAAATTCCTTTCAGCATTTTTACTCTCACATTAGGCTGAGTGTAGAGGAATCATCTAAATATCCCTACGAGACACTTCCTCACAAGCTCTGTTTAAGACTCTGTGACACAATGTAACCTATTTTGAGATGTTTCCATTATGTTGAGGATTTTTGCTTTCTGGATAAGCGACACATCATCCGGTGATAGGTTGAATCTTGTGATTTTAGTCACATGCCATTATGATTAGTTTACATTTTAAGCATTGCAACAGTTAAGACAACTGATTCAGCAGGTTTGAGTGTATATCTAGCTCAAGTGTTGAAAGGCTATGCTGCCCTTCTTAATATCATAACCCAAAGCCAGTTTATTTTATACTTCAGCTGTTAATAGGTTTGTAAACCCCAGTTTTCAATAGTAACACGCCTTGTCAGAAAGTATAACAAACCATGAAGTTATATGGTTATAAAGACTTTCCGGACAGAATGATAGCGGGAAACCTTGTCGAAACGTTAAAAGGACAAGTGCCGTTTTAGGGAAACATCCCGAGGTGAACCAACTTTGTCCGGTTCTGAACATCGGCTCAGCCAACACGTGGGCCAACACGTGCCATCACCTAAACAAAACCTCATTTCCATTCCGGGGCGATGGCATTTCATTTAAGCAGCCTCTTCAATCGGCCAGCCAGCTCAGCAAGGATGAAGTGTTGGCGGGGCTGCATCTCTTACATCCCCAAGGCCTTTTAAGAAGGGCCCAAGCACCATTAAGTGCACAGTAGGATGCTAATGAACAGCTCATCAGACAACTTTAAAAGCCCTTCCTTCCCCGTCCCTGGCACGGGTTTAATGCACTCCTCCTGTCAAGAGAACGTGCCTCTCAACTGCTCCTGGACCAGTGTTGACGCATGCACCACTAAGCACTTTAGGTGGGAGGGGGAGGTTTTTGTGTGTGTGTGTGTGTGTGTGTGTGTGTGTGTGTGTGTGTGTGTGTGTGTGTGTGTGTGTGTGTGGTGTGCGTGTATGGTGTGCATGCAGGCGATTGTGTGTGCCAGTATATACTAGAACATGCCACTCTGTAGGGTTGGGGGATCGGGGAAGTGGCTACATCCGGTCAAACCAATAGATTTCTACCCTTAAATTGATCACAGTTCCTGAACAAGCAGACAATAATCAATACCCCCCCCTCTCGCTCACTATCCAAAGCTCCCTTTCCCCCTCTCTATCCCTCTCTCCCTCCCTATCCAAGCTCCCTTTTCCCCTCTCTATCCCTCTGGCCCGCCCCGCCCCGCCCGGCCCCCCGCGGGGGGGGGGCGGGGGGGCGGGGGGGGGGGGGCGGGCGGGGGGGCCGGGGGGGGGGGCCGCCCCCCCCCCGGGCGATGGCAGGGTGATAGGACAGACAAACACAGG
>JAVQJS010073033.1:0-11209 GCA_036024795.1 Galaxias rostratus
ACACACACACACACACACACACACACACACACACACACACACACACACATACACACATATACACACACACACACGCGCACATAGACACACATACATGTAACATGTAACATCTCCCCACCCAAATCTGATGAGCTCGGTGGATATTCCAGAGAGGTGCCAGTTGTCTGGGCGAACCACGACCACGCACGGGGGAATATTTTCACTACCATTAAAACGGAGGAACAAAGGCTCATTTAGCTGAACTCTTCAAGATGAGGAGGGAAGAGAAAGAAAAAAAATCCCATCTCCAACTTAAAACAGACCCTCCATTCTTGTCACCCCCCGCCCCTCCCCAGGCAGCACGTGCATATCCCCCCTCTGCATGTGGGACTACAAAGGGCTGTCCGTGTGAGAGCCCAGGCTCCGCTGCCGCCGTCGGTGCCGGCTGGTGAAGCTGGTGCTGGTAATTAGGCGTCAGAACACTTAGGGCCGGCGTCTCGTGCTGCGGCCAATTCCCCCTGACGCGGCGGAGGAACGTTTGAGTTATTCGGCTCCGCATCTTCTTCTGCTCCGCTGCTCATCTGTCCTCTCCAGGCCCATCAGCCTGAACAGCGCGTGTCTGACCCGCGGGCCCTGAGGGGCACAGAGGGCGGCCGTGTGTGTGCCAGTGCGCGCGCGCGCGCGTGCGTGCGTGCGTGTGTGTGAGAGTGTGTGTGTGTGTGTGACCCAGGCCCTAGGGGGGCAGCGGACAGTCGAGGCGGGGGCTTCAGTAACTGTACCGACAATAACGATCAATACGAGGTGAAGGCACATATATTTTACTAATTACTCCAATAATTAAAACAGTCTTTAGTGATTAAATTAAAATCAGTACATGCTCAATTTTGCCTAAATGGGTTCAGACACAGTGTAGTAATCCTGCTTAAGCCTTGTTGGTCACTTGTCATAAAATCATTTAAGAAAACAACGTTAGTGAGGCGTTTTATTTTTCAGAAGCTTTTGCGCTCTGAGCGATGGGAGACGAGAGAGAATAATCTATGGAGGCTTAAGGAAAAACAACCCTGTAGTGGGTCATTTCAGATTTTTCAAGTAAATCATTCAATCGTTTTTTTTATTTCTTTTTTATAAAAAGTGAAAATATTTTTCTGAAAAAAAATTCAACAATTAATACTTTTGTCAAATGTCTTGTTAAGTTCAAGTGTAATTTTTTCAAAAGATCAAAATGAAACAACATTCTTTGTAATTACATATAATTGCATGTTTAAAGCGGATTGATTTTGTGGATGGTAGGTGACGGTGTCTAAAGGAGGGCACATTTGTATTTTTTTCACCGAGGAATTTCATCAGATCGGGGTTCCTGTGTCTTTCTGTGCAGCGTTTGTTACAATTGACTTTGTCGGGGCGTACAGTTGTCTATCCTCTATTAATAACTAATACGCTAATCCTACAACAACAGAGTGCGTGGAATAATACATGGAGAAGGGAGTGAGACGGGAGGGAGAAATGTGCTGTGGCAGTGGATTTAGAGTTAGCTTAGCGTGCCGAGCGGAGCGCCCGGCCGCAGGAGGAGAGGGACGAGGAGCGGGAGGGAGAGGCGCTCTCACGTCCCGGAGCCATGTTCACGTCCGACTCCGCGCCTGTTTTCACACAGGTAGGCAGTTTGGAGACTCTCTCCGTGAGGAAGGAACAAGAAGAAGAAGGAGATGAAGAAGAAGAAGAGAGACATAGGGGGAATCAAAGGATGTTCCCCCTTTAATAATGGAACATATTCTAATTTCTAAAAATAAAACCTCCACTTCATCCTTCCTGCTAATCTGACCGCTAATTTATTCCAACCCAAGGCCATATTAGTATGCTCGCCAAGGGCAAAATGATTACGACAAGACCAAGTTCCCTCAAAACTTTGACACAAACGAAAAGAAAGAGTGAAAATAGCAAGGTTACGCTTTATGGTGACCAACAAAATACAGAATATTTGTTTTGAATATTTTAATATTTTAACTGCTCGTATGCTGGAATCAAACACCAACTAAAAATACTCTTTGGTTATGGTGTGACATAAATATGGCATTTATTTGTTGTTGTCTAGTATATAATTTTATATAATTTTTTATAATATATATAGATATTTGTATATATATATATTTTTTTTTTTATTGAGGCATGCAAGGAAATTTTTCTGCATAATCTATACAAAATGATGACAACAGAAAGAATCTTTGCGGGAAAGAAAACATTCGTTAGATGCCATGTCTTGATTCATTGTATTATTTCCTAGTTAATTGCAACTCAAAAGTGTGTGTGTGTGTGTGTGTGTATGTGTGTGTTTCCACATGCATTGATGCCTGTGTATGAATGTTTATTGTTGGGCTATATGTACCAGACATCAGACAGACACTTCGTTATCGGTGCGGTGATAAGAAATACATTGTGGAGGGTAATGATGACGGTAGTTCATGTCGTTCATTATGTGTCTATGGTGGGGTTGTCACGGAGCACTTTGAATTTACGTGTGTTGCGGCTCTGTTTGTTTATGTCATTTTACTACCGCGTTTCAGCAAATTAATGTCGGAACCATCCAGAAGAAAAATTGCGTTGCCGTCGTCTCCTAACGGAGACAAACGATACATTTTGGATAATGATTACATTCATTGTCTCCTTTATTCATAAAGGCCTGTGAGTTGCCTTGTATGCAAGTTAAACATACTGATATTTAGATACATTTGTTTGCACGCACCTGAATTATTAATGCCGTTTTTACAGGAGGAAGGATAATTAATGATCTTTAGCCGCCGTGATGCCTTTTTAACTTTCTAGAAAGCCATCTTCCATGCATCATATACATGCTGTACTTTTATTCCGAGCCTTAGACAGAGGCTTACTGGAGGTATATGGCCAGGTCTGGTGAGGGGTGCGGATGGGGCTTGGTTGGGGCTTGGAGGCCTGCAGCGTGGGGTGGGGGTGGGGACCCAGGCAGAGGTTTTGGGGTAGTAGACTGAGTTGCCGCCTGTCACACACCCGTCATGCTCCTGCCCCCACGAGCCCTCCAGTTACGCAATCAACAGTATTATTTCTCCAAAAGGTATATATTTAATTTCTGAAACAATGACAGTTTTTGCTTGATTTATGGTGCGGGGCGAGCTTTCATTAATTGAAAAAATGCATATTACCCCGTGACTTAATTATTAGGTAATTAATCACTGGGTACTTGTTCCACTGGCTTTTTTTTCCTTTTCTTAACCTACCCCCCATCCCTCCCCCCCTTCACACATTTATACGTGACACTTCCTGAGGTTATGTTTGCGTGAGGTCATAGTCTCTCCTCGCCGATTGGCTGGCGGGAGCAGTGGGGTCGAGCGCGACGTCTGGGAGGTGGAGCACAGAGGCCGAGGGGGAGCCCAGCCTCCCTCTCCCTCCCCTTTGACTCACCGTAATTATTTGGAGCTGTTGATATTAGGCCTGAGATGATGTTTTCCTTGCGCGCCGGGTAGTGTGGTTCAGCGCCGTGTTGGCTCCCCTGGCGTGTGTAGTCAGTAGACTTAGCAGGCTTTGGTGGGGAACACTAGCAAGAAATAGGCTATTAGCTGCTGGAGCTAAATAATAATTAGAGCAGCAAAGGTCCTATAAAACCCCAGCCGTCTGTCAGGCCATTTCATTAGAACACTCCTGGTGTGTATGTGTGTGTGTGTGTGTGTGTGTGTGTGTCGATGTGTCTGCGTGATACTGTGTTTAAGTGTGTGTTTGTAAGATTTGGTTTCTTCAAAACGGGGGGTCGCGGAGAAGCCCAAATCTCCTGAGCCTCCCCCGGCCTGGGATTCCTCCTAAGCCCTGTCCTACTCGGGAGGGGACGCCAGGCTGCATCCGACCCTAATGCTGCCCGCCCCCTCCCCCGCCGGGCTGTCCCAGCAGCCTGCACGCTGCACCCCACGGCACTGACGCACATCGTGAAGGCGCGAGGGCGAGAAAACAAACATGTAACCCATACCCCCGCAGTGCCGGGCCGGGCTGGCCCAATGACGTGGGCTTAACCCTGGAGACCCGACTGGATCTTCAGAACGTGCCATACCGGACACCCCAGACCCTAATATCTACACATACACACGCACGCACACACACTGAATTAGCGTCTGACTCAACCTTATCCTGGAGCTACTCTGTCACTGTGCTGCTCATCTTAACGCCGACTAGAGGGAAGAGTGTCAAACATGCACGCGCACACACACACACACACACACACACACACACACACACACACACACACACACACACACACACACACTACTAACAAAATGACAGCTCATGTTTTCATACTTTGTACAAATCCGAATCAAACACAGGAACTAAACAAACAAAGCATGCTCCGATACTGACCCACTTTGACTCACACGCGACTCCCCGTGTGTCCACCCAGAGGTCCCCCGGATCACGTCACAGCCCCAGGACGTGGACGTGACGTCGGGCAACACGGTGTACTTCACCTGCAGGGCCGAGGGCAACCCCAAACCTCAGATCATCTGGCTCAGGAACAAGTAAGCCCCCCTGGCTGGACCTGATATACAGAGTCTGTATGCGTACAATGTACAGTGTATTTTTGGTGAGAAAACGTTAAGTACACAACCGTGTGTGTGTGTGTGTGTGTGTGTGTGTGTGTGTGTGTATGGGTCAGCAATGCTCTGGACATGCGTGACGACTCTCGCCTGAACCTGCTGGAGGACGGCACGCTGATGATCCAGAACACCCGGGAGACGGACCAGGGCACCTACCAGTGCATGGCCAAGAACGTCGCCGGAGAGGTCAAGACCTCGCAAGTCACCCTCCGATACTTTGGTGCCCCCTGTACGTGGTTTACAACCTCTCACATTAAACGTCTAACATTTTGTCTCGGGGTAGACTTTGCCTTTTGCTGTGGCTTGTAGACCAAACCAGGAAGTCAGTGGTGTGGGAAAATGTGTGCTGAGGTCTGGCCTTGTACTTCATCAAGAAGCAAGGCAAGGTGCAAAGTATTGAAGTCAGGGAGGAAAAGCGAGGTCAGTCTTAGGTGTCGAAAGGTCAAATCATTGGGGGTGTCCCACGGAGACGCAAGCCAATACTGTCGGCTTTTTTGGGAATTGTGTTGACTCACACCCACACACACATATGACCTCTCTCAAACACACACACACACACACACACACACTTACACTGAGATACTGCGTGCGCCGTGGCGGCACCGTGGGAGTTTAGTGCGTCGTGTCTGAGCGGCTCTCTGGATGACGGATGTTCTGCCTCCATAGACAGAGCTCTGGGAGCAGATGGACTGCATCTCCCAGCTCTGCGCTTGTTAACATCAACCCGCTCTGGTGTACATTTTTCCGCTGACCCACTGTACGACCGCACCATATGGACAGGGGTCGCTCCGGTTCACTCCGTGGGGCTGCGTGCAGTGTGTGGGAGCTCGTTTTAAAATGGCTGCCTTGGGGTCATCTGGGGATACAGGGTGTCGTAACTGCTCCTTATCTTTTCCCAGCTACACAGCTGTACAAGAGGCTTTTGTAAACCCTTGTGGTTGTTTTTTTGTCATTTTGCTGGGGAATTTTGTTATTATAAAATAAAAAAACAGGAAAAGATTTACTTAAAGCATCTTCTTTGAGGTAGACGTTCTTCATTCATAGCGTACTCCCGTTATCTCTCTCTCTCTCTCTCTTTCTCTCTCTCTCTCTCTCTCTCTCTCTCTCTCTCTCTCTCTCTCTCTCTTTCCTATTCCAGCGCGGCCCAGCTTCGTGATCCAGCCCCAGAACACGGAGGTGCTGGTGGGGGAGAGCGTGACCCTGGAGTGCAGTGCCACGGGCCAGCCCCAGCCCCGCGTCTCCTGGACCAGGGGGGACCGGACCGCGCTGCCCACTGACGCCCGTGTCAACACCACCCCCTCGGGGGGGCTGTTCATCCAGAACGTGGTGCAGGCTGACGGGGGCCAGTACACCTGCTTCGCCTCCAACAATGTGGACACTATACATGCCACTGCCTATATCATTGTACAGGGTAAGGAGCAGCACCAAAGCCTTGTTGTATGTAGGAAATTAAGTATACAAGAGTGCAATGGTGTTTGTTGTGTTGTTTTGGGTAGAGTAATAAAAAGTGTTGTCTGTGGTAAAACTAAGTATGCTCTGTTTATCGGTTTCAGATTAGATTAGATTATCTTTATGGTCCGCAGATTTGTTTGCACAGTCTGTGCAGAGCCTCGCAAAGTGATAAACAGACATATACGCACCCATATTACACCAGAGAAAACACATATAACACCATACATAACAAACTGCATGACACAATTACTGGGGGGTTCTTGTATGGTAGTGCTACACAGGAGCAACAAAACTCCTGCCATGGCGAGTCCGTCTCCAGGTTTAGGCTTAGTTTGACTGTGAGCGTGTTGATGACACTGACCCCTCCTGCCCTCTCAGCTATCCCCCAGTTCACGGTCACCCCTCAGGACCAGTCGGTGCTGGAGGGCCACACGGTGGAATTCCCCTGCGAAGCCAGCGGCTACCCCCAGCCCGTCATCGCGTGGACGCGGGGCGGCAGCCCGCTGCCCCTGGACCGCCGCCACCTGGTGCTCTCCACGGGCACGCTGCGGGTGTCCCGCGTGGCGGCCCACGACGAGGGCCAGTACGAGTGCCAGGCGGCCAGCCCCGTGGGCACCGTGCGCACCGCTGTGCAGCTCGCCATCCAGCAGAGAGGTGAGCCCCCCCCTCCCTGCGTCGCTCAGCCACCTGCAGGGTTCAGGTGTAGATCAAGGACAGGGTGGGGCGCTTATTAAAAGGCCTGTTCATTACAAAGAACGTAAAAGTAAACTGGGGTTTGTGGATCAGTTTTTTTTTTTACTGTGACCAAATCACCTCCATATCAAAAATGTATCGTATGTTACGTTTTACTTATATGCGTGTAAATGTTAGCAGGGGTTTTCATGATGCTTTCACAGGTCCCTTTGCTAACTTTCTTTGTTTGGGTTAGGAGAGGGGACGGAGGGGTAGTAAACGTGGATGGGGGCTGTTTGGGGGAGGGGCGTTATACCCGCCATCTAAAACTCATTTGACGTTTACACACCCATGAAACCATGTAATTAGGCGGCAATAATGTCTCTGTGGAGTGTTACAAATAGCTGTGTTTACATGTGTGTGTGTGTGTGTGAGTTTTCTGTATGTGCCTCTCTTTGCCTCTCCCTGTCAGCGTGCATGTGTTTGCTGAGTGTGTGTGTGTGTGTGTGTCCGCCGTGTGTATTTGTGTGACATGCTCGGCTGTTTATGTTTGCTGCTGAAATTGCAGGCTTGCCGCAGCCCAGGCAAGCGTGTTTGTCTGTAATCCCCGCATGACACCATGTTTTCCATGTAGTAATGGCAGTTAAACCTGGCCCCAAAGTACACGTTGCATAATGGTCCCACACTATAAACGGGCTGCAGCCCCAGAGTTACAGTGCTCTGGTGTGGCTGACGACTGTTTTACATGGTGCCGCTCGCAGAGGACGGAGAGTGTCGCGGTGTGGCCACAACTAGAGTCACGCCGATGCAGGTAGAAACAGACGCAAACAAAGACCTCCTTTCTATCACCAGCGCTTTACGCAGTATAAATCCATATCCTTGTGTCCGTGCAGTGTCTTAAGGCACAGCATGACATCAAAGGTTGCCTCATTAGAAACACCCGTTGTCAGTGTGAAAGCCCAGAGCCCTGGAGTTTAGGAGCCCCCCGCACCCCCCCTCTCACCAGGGGCTGGAACTTCCCAGGGCCAGGTGGCCGACCGCCAGACAGGAAGAGGGAACCTCACGGGAGTCTCTCCCAGGCTTTGTTTGTCCCTCCCCCGCCCCGCACCGCTCAGATGGGAGAGCGGTGTGTTGTTAACCCCTGTTCCCAGTGGTTAGCCATGACTCACCTCCTGCCCTGGCTGCGTAGTCGAGTTACAACCAGGGAGAACTGACCTTTGAGTCTTTTGGTGTGTGTGCATGTGGGGGTGGGGTTGTGGGAGGGGGGGAGGGCAAATACACAGCTGTACTGAGTTATTGTATTTAGGATCAGACTGGGGGGGCAGGGGGGGGTGAACTGGTAAAGTGAGGGGGAGTAGAGACCACGTAGAGTGGAGGTGTGTGTGTGTGTGTCTGTCTGTTTTCCTGTCAGCAGCTGTAAACACAGTCTCGGCCTTACATCTCGTGGCCGACAGAGTCTGATGCACTGTGACTGAATGCAACCTGCTGATGTGGCGAGCCCCCGGCTGTGTAACCATTAACACGTGTCGTTTTAACTCATCAGTAACGCCTGTTTTCACAAATGCTCCAAGGGACGTGACTGCAGAGTCTGGCCAGGACGTCCAGATTCCCTGCAGTGCTCAGGGCCAGCCAGAGCCCGTCCTCACCTGGAACAAGGTTAGACACCCCCCTGCCGGCGGCAGCGAGCTGGCCGGGCACGCTAGCTCCTGGTCCGGGTATTAGCTCTTCATGTGGATTGTGTGGAGATCCAAGGGGAGTGTGTGTGTCGAGAGATCCGGGGGCAGCGTGTGTGTGCCAACGAAGAGCGGGAGGGGGAAGAGAAATCTAAAGGCTTTTATTTTAATTTAAATTCCAGGGTCCTTTGATGGCTTTCATATATGCATGCAAATGTAGGGCTTCACGATCACATTACTAATCTGTATAATGATATGTTTTTCAGTTGTAGTTCCTGTCTGCCCAAGCTAGTTTTAGTGAACTGGCAATGTACCTGCAGTGTATGTGAAATCAGCTCTGAGTTGTCCTGGCCACTTTCTCCAACAAAGGTCTAAATAGCCAGGAAAGTGTTCCTCTACAGTCTACCTCTGAGGGGTTGTGACCTTTCAACTCCACGATCCTTCTCCTTTCCCCTCTCATCCCACCCCTTTTAAACCCATCCAGGATGGGGTGCAGGTGACAGAGAGCGGCAAGTTCCACATCAGCCCCGAGGGCTTCCTGGAGGTCAAAGACGTGGGGGCGGCCGACAGCGGCCGCTACGAATGTGTCGCCCGCAACCCCATCGGCATCCAGGCGGTCAGCATGGTGCTCACCGTCCAAGGTAAGGGCTTCGCCGTAGGGCTTTTTAAACAGCAGGTCATGTAGCATGAAGATGGGACTCGCTGCGTAACTCCTCTGCAGCACACTACTTGGGAGAACTACTAGATTCACAGCCCTCCAACAAACTAGGTCACGTTGAACTGTGACTGTGTGAACCACGTCGCCCCTCCAGTAATGGAGCGTGCTAGAGCTCCGCTGAGCTCTCCGCCGCCGAGTGTGTTGCTGCTTCCCGCCGGGTGGCGCCTCGCCTCCTCAAACCACGGGCCGGGCCTTGCTCGGTTGTTCTTGGCCGCGTTCTCCGGCCTCGCGTCACAGCCGCGGTGTTTTCGATGGCCCGATGAAGAGGCTTGGAGGCTGCCAGGACTGTGTCCACGTGCAAACGTTTCCCAGCTCCCTGAGATGGTCTAACCTCTTTAGAGGCACAGTGTGCGGATCACTGCTGCCAGAACCCTCTGTAATATTGACACAATCGTTATTGCTTCCCAGTAAAAACAATCGTCCAGTAGACACAACTCAGTGCTTTTACGACCTGCACTTAGAACGACCCAATTGAGACCGCGGGGTTGAGCATTGCACCATCCTCTGTGATTACATGTCATTATGAAATAACTACCGTCCCTTAACGCTCACTGTGCTGATCCGCAGTGCCTCCGGTGAGCCGGGAAGGGGACACCTTTGTCACGTCCTCCATCGAGGAGGCCATCCGCAACGTCGACAGTGCCATTGAGTCCACCAGGAGGCGTCTGTTTGACGGGTAAGGCGACCCAACACCAGCCTCTGAGAGCGTGCAGTCATGAGACCCACTTTAAACGCTATCCACTGCACGGACGGAATCGACACGCATGGGGCTGACGTGAGACAAAGCTCCATTGGGGGTCGCCATCGAGGTGACAGGGAGGTGTCTGCACGGCGTCCTCTCTCACCTCTGCCACAGTGAGAAGTGAACGAAAGGGCGTTGGTGGTTACCAAGTGAGTCACGGTGCTTTACAGGAGCTTGTTTTCTGGCGACTAAGCATTCTGTGCTCACTCCTACACTCAGCCACCACTTACACCGGGGCATGCAGGTAACTTTCATTTTAAAGAGGGGATTTCCAGGTTGCCTGTGATGGCCATTCCAGATTTAGTGCCTGTCTTCTTGGCCTTCCTCAGCTCTTTAAAAGTCCGTCTGATAGCTGTTTTCCCAGTTTCAGGATTAGACGCTCTCCCAGCTGTCTGTTGAATCACTCTCTTTTCCCCTGACATTCTTCCCCCGTAAGACAAATGGTCTTGATTTGTATAGTTTTTTTTGCGTGAAAGTAGCATTAAGGGAAACAATGTTTCTGATTGTAGTAAAAGGAGACTGATTAAACAGATTTTCCGCCATATGCTAAGTATATTCAAACATCTTCACATTAAGAGCTCTAATGGGGCATGTCCAAAACTGTAGCTCCTGGTTAGGGAAAAGTCAACCACTTTGGATCCGGCGGCCCAGCACGCTCGTAAAAGGAGCCCAGTGGTGTAGGCTTGTATTACGGAAGGGCACCTGCAGAGTCGGCGCGTGCCATGGCCCCTCCTATCAGCGCCAGCGCCTGGCACAGCTTCAAAGGCTGGGTTGGGCTCTGGAGCATTCTTGTGTGATGGGTGATGATGTTGTCATTGATGCTACAAGGGAGACAAAAGCAAGTACACGGCACACACATACACAGAGGCACACAACTGTAGACTTGAGACGTGTTGGTTAGACCTGTGCGGGCATGTTTTGGGTGAGAGGCTTGCCTGTCTGCTTCCTCTACAGCCTCTCAGCTACCACAGTCATTTGCTCCAGTGGGAAAAGATTACGCTGTCGGCCATGTTTGTGGTCTCGCAGTACTTAACTGAAACAAGCGTTGCCCTCTGTTCTTACTCCTCACATCCTCTAGGTGAACTCAGCCAAAAGTTAACCACAATGAAGGCAATTATTCTTTGTGTCTCTGTCACCATTTTTCATAATCCTCCCTTTCTTGTTTCCTTGTTGAACTCCTCTTACCTCAGACACATTTTCTCCACCTCCAGTGGCTTCCCCCAACTGTCACACTCTCCTTATCAACTCTTCTATGTCTCTCTCTCTCTCTCTCTCTCTCTCTCTCTCTCTCTCTCTCTCTCTCTCTCTCTCTCTCTACAGAAACACCCGCACGCCCAGAGAGTTGCTCGCACTCTTCCGATACCAC
>JAVQJS010073049.1:0-13313 GCA_036024795.1 Galaxias rostratus
ATTTCGCCTTATTGAATTTTAATTATTCATGTTTTTTTTTTTTTTTTGCCCCCTCCCCCCCCCCCCCCCCCCCTCCCCCCTCCCCCCCCCGACCATCCATGTACCTCACATCCTCTCAGTGACTCCGCATGGCAAATGAGATCAGAATTACCCTCTCCCAGGGGATAGGAGTCCCATGTCTGGATATTAACGCTCAATGGGGGGCTGGGGCACACAGGGAGGCACTAAACCATGGAGACGGGGCTGGAGCATAGAGGGAGGCACTAAACCATGTAGACGGGGCTAGGATATAGAGGGAGGCACTAAACCATGGAGACAGGGACAGGTGGACTGGTAGGAGGATACACACCTTATCAAAGGTTAAAGCACAGACAGACAATCACAGTGTACTCACATGCATGAGAGAATAGTAGGCCTGTTTCCCTGTGTAGAACAGGAAGTGGAATGGCCTTTTGTCAGCTCCCCATTGGACAGCTGCAAGAAGAGACAATCAGCCGATAGGTGAAGAGCAGTACACAACACACAGCGGTGCAGCCCAACAACACAAAGATGAGATCTGGTGAGACTAAATGTGCGAGCAGAGTGAATCCCTTCCCATTGGACGTACCTCTCTGTTTGGGGAAAATGTCATCTGGGTGCTGAAAGAGAAAAATCCACCATTAAATAAGCAAAGTGAATGTGTTTTGATGAGACAGATACTGATGGATTATACCAAAGAGAAGTGGAGGGCTCACCTTCATTATGGGACGGGCTTTCTTTTCAAACAGGCCTGAAGGGAACAGGTACGCAATACACCTCTGCAAAAGAAAGAAAACCACCTCTAAAAACCTACTAGCAGGTGGCTAGTATGACCACAACACACATAAAGTTTTTAAGCCGTACGAAGGAAAGACATCGGGAGTGAAACTCTAGAGAGAGTAAGTGCCCAAGACAAAGTTCATAGAGAGGCGAGTGAGAACTTTGTGAGAAAGTCAGAGGGCAAAGGCAGTTACAGGTAGACACCCAGCCTAGACAACCGGCTGCCAAGGGTTGACACCCGCTACACACCACCTCCCGGTTCACAGAGCTCAGCAACAGCCATGTGTGTGTGTTTGCGTGAGTGTGTGTGCTCAGGTCATTACTGCCGCTACAGATGGCACTCTCTCCTGGCAGGGGGGGCTCTTTGTTTGTGTGTGTTTGTCATACGACGACAGCAAGGCTGGTCCTGTCCTGCCTGCCACCGCTCCAGACATCCGGCCAATCTGTTCCTTTGCCTCTCATCCCTCCATCACTAACTTTTCCTCCTCTTCCTATCATTCTTAACTTCGTTTGGCTCAATTAGTTAGGGAGCATGTGCTTGTAGGAAGGGGCAAGCTGCCGTCTTGAAGGTTGTCATCGCAAAAAAAAAGAAAGAAAAAAGAAAAGGTACAAGTGGAAGAAGAGAGGCAGTAATAAAAAAGGGAGAGACAAAAAGAGGAAGAGAGGGAACAGAGAGAGACAGAAAGAGAGCGGGAGGAGCCATGACATGAGGAGCTAGTTGAGGAGGAAAAAAAAGAGGAGGCTACGGGGAGGAGCACGGGGAGAACCAGATGAAGGCAGCACCTGTTCAGCGTACCCTGAACCCTGGCTGCACTGCTGCAATATGGCAGGACTCCCCAGGGACAGAGGGACGGGAGAGGGGAAGAGAGAACAAGCGTGAGAGAAATAGTGCAAAATATGCGGTGCATCCGGAAAGTATCTTTGCTATGAAGCACAAAATTGAGCTTGGGTGCCTCCCGTTTCCACGGCTGATCCTTGAGATGTTTCTACAGCTTAATTGAAGTCCACCTGTGGTACATTCAGTGGATGGGACATGACTTGGAAGGGCACACACCTGTCTATAAAAGGTCCCACAGTTGATCGTGCATGTCAGAGCACAAACCAAGCATGAGGTCAAAGGAATTGTCAGTAAACTTCCGAGGCAGGATTGTCTTGAGGCACAAATATGGGGAAGGGTACAAAAACATTTCTGATCCTTTGAAAGTCCGAATAAGCAGAGTGATCTCCATTATCCAAAATGGAAAAAGGTTTGAAACCACCAGAACTCTTCCAAAAGCTGTCCGGCAATCTAAATTAAGCCATCGGGGGAGAAGAGCCTTAGTCAGGGAGGTGACCAAAAAACCCGAAGGTCACTCCGTCAGAGCTGCAGCGTTCCTCTGTGAAGAGAGAAGAACCTTCCAGAAGGACAACCATCTCTGCAGCAATCCATCAACCTAGCCTGTATTGTAGAGTGGCCCGATGGCAGCCACTCCTTAGTATAAGGTTGTTACGGCCACCCATATTTCGGTGTCCGTATTGTTTGCATTGTGTGTGTGTGTGTATGTGCGTTTTGCCATCCATCAGCCATCCTTTGACAGACCGATCAGGAACCGATCCGCCTAGTTTTAAACTCTTCTCCCCGCCAGACTTGCCAGGAAGTCTTGTATTCTGTGTATTGTTAGATGTGTCGAAACTTGATAAACTCTTCTGTAAAGTCTGTCAATTTGGTGTTCGGTTTCATTTTGTTTGTGTGTGGGATT
Source organism: Galaxias rostratus (assembly GCA_036024795.1). NCBI lineage: Eukaryota > Metazoa > Chordata > Actinopteri > Galaxiiformes > Galaxiidae > Galaxias > Galaxias rostratus. Next base: position 2,538 of record JAVQJS010073049.1, read on the forward strand.
ATCCTGTGTAAGTTGTCTGTCTGTTGGATTGTTAGCGAGTGCAAACTCTGATCTTCAGTTTGTTTGCATTTCCCAATTTGATCCTTCCTTAGGCTCTGTATTAGATACCGTTTGTGTTTGGTTTTTCCCCTTGCCTTGTTGATCGTACAACGTTTATTTTGTTCTTTAACCCTTTCCCCGTAATACCAGAAGTCGGTACAATGTTTTGTTTCTTCTGACCCCTTTATTTTCTCCCAGAGCACAGCTTGTTTAGATACCCGTGGGTTTACATTTTACATTTAACTTTATGTATTGTGTTCTCTGTTTAGAAACATTAGTTTAGGAGTGGTGCCAGCCGGTTTAGGTTTTGACAGCAAGCAGGTTATAGACAGCTTAGCTCTTTTGTTTCTTTGATTTGGCACCGTTCGTGTAGCCTGGTATTCTTTTGTTTTGTCCCTGTAAATAAACAAATACAGAAATGTTGTGCTCTTGGTTTTGTATTGTCTCCACTTTTCACCACCGCATGGCATCCTCTGGAATATGTTCGGTCCCTCAGCGCCATGGACTACCCATACAGCTGAAGGAACGTAACAAAGGCACATGGCAGAATGACTAGAGTTTGACAAAATGCACCTAAAGGACTCTCAGACCATGAGACACAAAATTCTCTGGTTGGATAGGTGTCCAAAGCTGGTGGCATATTCGAAAAATACTTGGGGTTGTAGTGGCTGCCAAAGGTAACAACAAAGTAAATCAAAGCAAAGGCTGAGCAAAGGCAGTGAATAATTATGTGCGTGATTTCTTCATGTGGGCTTCATTTAACACATTTGCAAAAATCTAACTTTTTTCACGTCATTTTGGTGTAATGTGTGTTGAATCTTGAGGAAATTTAATACATTTTGGAATAAGGGCGTAATATAACAAAATGTGTAAAAAGTGAAGCGCTGTGAATACTTTGCGGGAGCACTGATTAGATAGAGAAGAGAGACATTTTGCCGGCTCTAGTCATTTCAATGGGCAAGTTCCAAGCAGTGTAGGGAGTAGGTTTCTGTCCTTTTAATTGATCCATATACTGAACTCAATTTATGAACGCACATTGCAGGAGCTCTACCACACACATTCAATCCCTCTCACACGCTGGAAAGTTCAGCATAAACGAGACGCCTGACCAAATTTAAGAAAGCGCTGGATACAATTGTTTACTCCCAATCACTGTAGTGACATATTCAATTGTTTCTAAATGAAATTTATTTCAATTGTTACATTGAGAGAAAATTTGGTTGGTTATCTTTGGTATTGTCTGAGGACACTGTATGGTCTTATAAAGCCATGTGGTAAGCCCATATGAGCGTGCACGGACAGTAACAAATCACTGGCAGATCAGAAATTAGAAGTTCACAGTGACGTCAAGTCTACACTTGACATCTGAGCCCTGAATCTACCTTTAATGGAGGGTAATTTCCTTCTAACTGAGATTATATGCTGTCTTATACAGTATATATGGATTATACAGTAGAACTTCAGACACATGCTCTGCCCACTTTAATAGCCTCCAAACTTTCTGTTGCCTTGGACTCAACCTGTTTAAACTGTCGAGTCGAACGAAAAGCTTCCACTCCTGACAGACAACAGTGAGCAGACGGTGGCTCCCCTTTTCAGGCGCCCCCCTTCCCCTTCTCTCCAGCCTGGGAACATCTGAGCAAGGGAAGCTGGTCGTCACTTTGCGTTACACAGTTGCTGGGTTAACAGCTCTGTTCATTGGGTGTGAGGGGCATGGGGGAGTCAGCTGGAGAGAGGAGGGAATCAAACTAAATGAATAGGGGGCAGTGAGGGTTAATATTCCTTGGATCAAAAATGGAGCCAGTGTTTGAGTTTGTTTGTGTCTAAGTTGTCTGATTGTTTGAGACAGACTGACAATATCATTGATTGTGTGTACTGTGTGTGTCTGACAGGGGAAATAGACAGTAGTATGTATGAGAATGATTCTGTCTTTGTGAGAGGGCTTGGCTAATCTAACTGATGGTGTGAGTTCATGAGACAGAGTGTTTCTAATTTCATTAGGCATGCCACGTTTCTCAATGCTGACCTCTGGTGGCTACTGTCATTGTGTGCCACAAGCAACAGCTGCTGATGATACGCTGGCGGCAGAACAGACCTCCAATTGGGACAATAAACGGACGTTTAGACACCTATAAACTACCCCTGGCTCTCTTAGGAACAACAATCAACATTAGCCTGAAAGGAACATTATTAAAAAGAATAACCGCCTCAAGCGGATTAGTTTTGTATTTGGATGGTAAATCTGCCACACTGGTTTAATGCCAATAATAATTTGACAATAAGTTCACATACGCTACATTGGAATAGCACTGAAAGTGGATTTTGCAATTCGTATAGACAAAAAAACAAAAAAACCAAAACAAAGCTAATGCACAAAAAGTTCTAATTTATTTGTTGTCATTTGTTTTGGGGATTTTTGCAAACAATTACCATTAGTTCTACAACAGACATATATGTCTGCTGTCCATCAATGACTAAATCAATATCTACAGTGGCTTTCAACATGATTTGTTCAGTGAAATGTATAGACGTCTCTTACATCGATGTCTTCTTGTGTAAAGTTCTCAGGATCTTCTCCCATCATGTTGGCCAGGTGTCGTTTACCGATGTTGAACTCCTCCACTTGTTTCTTGATGAACTCCTCTGATAACTTTTCTGGACCTGCTGCAGCCAGATTCTTCCTGAGGAGGCTGGAAGTCAAACATAGCTGTCTGCTGACGACCTGGAGAGATACGAAAAGGGATGTCACATTCATTCGCAACACTTGCATGTCTCAAGATAATCTTCATAGTCATCTAGAGTATGTTCAGTTTCCGTTTTATCTTCTTACGCTAGACAAGGAGCGACATACAGATTAATTTAAGCATATATTGACTCACAAGAGAATCAAAGGCAACCATAATTAACTGGGATTTTTTAAAATAAATATGAAACATTCTAGACACAATTAGCACACATATTTTAATATAGCGAAAAGCCATCATTAACAGATATCTTTCGTAAGCCGTTCGAACTCGGTCCAGCATTCTCAAGGACGTAAACACTCGGGGTGCATCATAAGATCGAGCACTCATCGAGTTAATGTCAGAATTTAACTTACAGAAAAAGCTACATTACCTGTCGACTTATATTAGATGAGATAGAGTTCAAATTTGAGCAACAATGCCCACATTTCGAGAGGAAAAATCCAACTTTCCTTCCATAGGAGGCAGCCATCTTTGAAAACCCCGTTCATAAACACAGGAAGTGCGTCGATGAATAATGTAACATTTCCTCTCATGCTCCGAGTTTTTAATTGTACATTTATTTTCTGCATTTATATGTACGCCTACATATTTTTACAATGTAATATTGTACACCGATTACATTACATTATTTTGCAGTCTTTTCTTCCTTTGTTTCCTAAATCTAACACCACAACCTTTACTCAGACAGTACCTTTTCGGTGGAACAACTGCGCTGCGTGTGTTTTATGGAGTAGGTCTCAATATATTACGACTTGATACTAAAAAAAACGTCAAATTGAACAGTATTTATAAGGTGGCGTAGAACGAGAGTGCCTCACTGCCGTCAGCTCGGAGATTTTAGTGGTCACCAGACTCCAATCCAGCCTGGCCTATTTTCAATTTTTTGGTGTGGTCGAATATACAATTATTTGTAACTTGAAGAACTTATGGTTGTACTGTAGCCTTCCAAAACCCATGTCATTATCACACTAGCTTTAAAAATGAAGTTTATTTCTTATTGTAGTTGAACTACCTCCACCCCTGGTGTGTCAAGACCCTTAGATAAATGTTGTGTTAATGCTGAAAACTCCATAGATTCAAACCATCCAAAACATTTTAGTTGTGGTAATGATGACCATTATGTTTGGAGAAAAAAGGACAAGTCGCAAACTTAAGAACATCTTCCCAAATGTTGGGAGGCAGCATCAGGATGAACATTTGGAACATTTGTGTTCCAAAATTAACAAAGTGTGTGTGAGCTATGTGTATATGTGAATTTCTAACTTCAGCCGTAGACCCCAGTTGTCATACTTAGCTTCATCTGAAGTTTGAGATGTAAGATAAAATGAAATATTGAATAATACATTATATTAATAAAGCGCTTTTCAAAACACTCAAATACGCTGAAATTGTACACGAGAAAGTGAAGCCCTTCATTTAAAGCAGCAGTATATACTCACTGGCCACTTTATTAGGTACACGGTTCAGCTGCTCGTTAACGCAAATATCTAATCAGCCAATCACATGGCAGCTACTCAATGCTTTTTGGCATGTAGATATGGTTAAGACGACCTTGTGAATTTTAACAGAGCCTTGGAATGGGAGAGAATGGCGGATATAATGTGACTTTTGGGTCATTGATATTTTTCTTTATAGAGAATGGTCCAAAAAATAAAAAATATCCAGTGAGCGCTAGTTCTCTGGACTAAAATGCCCTTTTGATGCCAGAGGTCAGAGGATAATTGCCAGACTGGTTCTAGATGATAGAAAGACTACAGTTACTCAATAATCCACGCTTTACAACTAAGGTATGCAAAAGACCATCTCTGAACCGAAAACTCGTCAAACCTTGAGACTGATTGGCTACAGCAGATCAGACCACACCGGATGCCACTCTTGTCAGCTTTGAACTGGAAACTGAGGCTACAACTCGCAGGGTCCGAATTTGGCATAAACAACATGAAAGCATGGATCCAACCTTGTATCAACAGTTCAGGCTGCCAACGTGGTGTAATGGTGTGGGGAATATTTTCTTGGCATACTTTGGGCCCTTTAGTACAAATTGAGCATTGCGCTTTTGGGATGTGGTAGAACAAGAGATTCGCATCATGGATGTGCAGCCGACAAACCTGCAGCAACTGGATTGGATCTCTGCGACAAACAATTAAGGCAGTTCTGAAGGCAAAAGGGGGTCCAACCCAGTACTAGCTGAGTGTTCCTAATAAAGTGGCCAGTGAGAGGTAGTTTCTTTTAAATGTGGTTTTGGCTGCCTCCACAGTTTCCTTACTGTAATTATTTTTTCCCTACCCGTTGCAAAGAAAACATGAGGATGCTAATGGTCACGGTTTATCGTTAACATGATCCACAACGATACTCAAAGTACTGTATCTGTGTATCTGTGCTGTAAAACAAATTGTCACCGTTTCGTGTAATATCACGTCCAGCAGCAGACAAGATTTATTGTGAGATATCGAATATTGATCTTAAGCAATTTAATACCGAGACTTCAGGAGGACTGATCTGAATGGAGATTTTACAATTTTCTCATAGACATTACAATGTGCTAATTGAATGATTTTTTGATAATACATTACCAATTTCCTATAGTGGCTTTAAGACAAAAATGATATAATTGGAAATTTGGCAAACATATTTAGCAACTATATGAAATTGAAATGAATTGTGTGGGTTTGTTAAATATTTAAGTTTAAGACCTAAGATTTAAATTAAATACATATTTTTATATAAATATTTACAAGTACAACATAATATATCACCCTAAGCAGTTACATAACCTTAGTTCTAACTTCTTATCCATACTCACATTTACATCCCTAATTATACAGTAGGCCTACGGTGTTTACTGATGAATGTGCTATCTGCAGTAAGATTACCTTGATGTGTTGATAGAGCTGTAAAGGGGAGCAGGGGGACATTAATCACGGGGAGAGGATAGTGACTCGCGGCCTCACACCCAGTCGATATGACGCCGTGCACGGGTAACTCCCCGCCACCCCAGAGGAGGCCTGTCATCAACCCCGATGATGAACTGTGTTTGCCCTGGTTTTTAGCCATGAGCAAGCTCCTGCACACCAAGAAAAATTGTGTCGACCTGTGGTCTGTAATTCACGGTGGGGGGTGAGAGATGGCACATTAATCATGGTTGTGCCCTGGTCCTTGTCGGACAGGGGAGAGGCAACGTGTGGTTGGATAGGCGTGAGAGATATTTGTTGGGAGAGTTGTTACTGAGTCAGTTCCTGGGTAAACTTTTGAACATGGAATGATATGTTAGATACATGTAATAATGTAAAAGAAACGATTTAAAATTGTTAAGGTGTTTTTTACCTCTTTTCTATTTTGGGGGAATTTCCCCACACCGAATTGATATTTAAGACCTTTTAACTGCCAAAGATAATTCAATTAGGATGTGAACGCTTTGCTTGATGATGCACCTTCCGCACTCTCATTAGAAAAACTGGCACCTATCCAAGTCCAACGACGGATCTCCATATGGACCACATAGGCGTTCCCAGCTCAACCACCACCCTCAAAACAGAGGAGCCACAAAACACGACAACCACCCCCAGTCAATCAAATCCCAGGTTGAGTGACATTCCCTAATTGCATGGATAAAACAGGCACACAAACAGAACAAATGGAAAAAGGGGGACGTGGGAGGGGGGTTGTATCACCGTGTGGAACGGTGCCAAGGCTGCTTGTCCCTTCAGCTCCTTTTCTCAAGGGCTGGAAAAGTGGCGAGGAGAGGCTTATAACAGCAATCCCTGGCTTTTGCTCCGCCGTCTACTTTTCCATGGTGCTTTCTGCTGATTCCCTAATATCCTTAGCGCGCCTCGCGCCGGGGATAAGCCTGTCCCGCTAGAACATGACTGTCATGCCTCTCAGCCGCTCATCGCTTTAAAAAATCCATTATAGCATCTCTCCCCCAACACAAACCCTGAGGGCCGGCCTGCTCAGGCTCATTTACTTCCTGTTTAGCCTATATCTCTTTTTTTCTTCAGCTGATGCATATTACATATAACACAAAGGCCATGGGTCACAATAACAGGGCTTAAGACGTGTCCTATGGGTGTGCGTGTGACTGGTGTGATCTACAACTAAGGTTACTAAAGAAGGTATTTACATGTATATCTAGGGTTAGGCATGGCTTGTGCATTGGGAATACCATCTCTTGCAACAAGGTTTTTTTTGTTTATGCACGTACCGATCAGTGCGAGTCTCCGTCCACATGTGATTGAAACTTTGCATGTGAGTAGAAGCTCTGTGCAGCTGGCTTCTGATGTAATAACTTCTCCAAGTTAAATTGGTTTTGCTAGTCTCGTCCAATATAAGCTCACAGTGACGACAGTTACTCGCCAGAGGCTTGTACTGCATAGCAAGTTCAACTTAGCGAGGCTTCACTAATCCTAACAACCGTAATGAAGGATAAGTGGTACTATGGCGGGGGCTATCAACTCTGTAAATCAATCCTCTACCAAACATCACAGTGGGAGCAAGACACTGGTTAGTGGGTCTCTGCAAATCTCCGTCCAGCCATTAGTCAACCAGGTGTTGGGCAAAGGGAACATTTGACATCAGATAACATCATCAGAGAAGGTGACCTTACTCCACTTCTCTACTGTACAATCCTTCTAGTCGTTGGCAAATTTCAGGCAGGCTCTTCTTTGGTTCTCATTCAGGAAAGATAAGATAAGAAATTACTTTAATGATCCCAAGGGAAATGAATGTATAACAGTTAGATGTCAAAGTATGAGGCAGAGAAAACATATTTATATATATGAAATCATTTGTATACATATACATATCTGTTTCTTCAACAGCTCACTTGTGGCTTTGGCAAAAGTTTAAACAAACTGCAAAACATTTGCTGTGGAGCAATTGTGCGATGCACACTAAAACGATCACCGCTACTACGAGACCGATTCCAGTTCCAGTGTGAACTGAAAAGAAGTGCAAAAGAACAATGGCAAAGACTTCCCATGCAACGCACTATACATAGACATTAAATTATATATGACAGTTCAGACTGAGGTCACATTACAAAACATCTGACCTGCATACCTTGGATATAAAAGAGGCCCAAATCCAAATGAACATTGCATTTTTGTGCTATTCTCATATGGATTTGTGAGACACAGATGAGAAAAAAACTAATAAATCATAGTTGGCCCACTTTAGCCTGCAGTGTAAACGTAGCCTTGATGTCCTCCTACAGTTGAGTGATGCCGGGTGTCCACTGTCTGTGAAGTGCCTGGAAGAGCAGCCTTTATTCTATCCGATCATTGCGTGGCCACCAGCTACAAAGCCCTGTGCCAATCGTGATGTTGTGCGCCGTCAGGGAATTGGTCAGAAACACACCATATTTGGATAAACAGACATGTTATTAAGATTTTACGTAGTCAATTGTACTTTAACAGTGAGGCTACAGAGTTAACTATGCAACGTTAGTAACACACGCTTTCTCTCTCATTTGGCCATTCAGACCCTGTTTACACCAATAAAAACAAATTAGTCCTACAATATTCACTCAAGAAGTAACACAGGGCCTAGATGTAGCATATCCGGATCACATTACGTATACTTCAATTGGATTATTTAATTACAAATGACAAAGATCAGCTCTAAATGCAATAACCAAAGTGCACAAATGCAGAAATGCTTGCTAACCGGCGCTGGGAAATTCGGCACTGTTGGACAAAGCCCCGCGCAGGTTTCAGGGTGCTTTGCTTTGCTTATGGCACTTTTTAGCCAGTGGATACGGGGTATTATAGTAGTGCATGGATAGGCTCTGGCATCATCCAAATGGACTCGTACACCTAATTTATCCATCCTCCCAAACTAAAAGTAGCAACTTTTCTAGCTGAACTAGAATTTCCACAATAGGCCAAACAAGGACTGACATCTTTAATCAATTCAAATTGGAAATCATAAATGTCGCTAATCTTACAAAATACTACGTTTGAATACCTTTCAAAATTAAAAATTAAATATACAGGCCTAAAATGTTCCCAGCCATTCAAAATTAATAGCAAAGGTTTCAGCCTTAAGAACTGTGATGGGTGATTGGCCTACTATCTACTACTGTGCAAAAATTTATATTATAATGCACCCTGCTTAAATGAAGCTTAAAGTACGTTCACATTTTCAGGAATGTGTTGAATATTGTCCACATTAAGGATATTATTTAACCCACCTGCAACCCATATGCTAATTTTAGAAGTGATCATTTTCATGACCCAGCTCACTCTATCCGCAGAATAACTGCTGTACCCGCCGATACAATGGCAATTTGATCCGCACATCACTATTGAGTGACGCTGACACTTGACTGGGTTGTCGGTCAGCCTGGTCACTGGAGAGCTGTTTCCACCCTCTCCCGGCCTGTTGTGTTGTTGTCAAAAATGTCTGCTCGCTCTTATAAACCGCTGGCTTTGACATTTTAAGGATGAAAACAACCTGATGCTCACTCTATCCCTCTGCCAATGATGCTTAAATTTAACCCTACTTTTGCTGAATCAAAACCTTTAGCGTCTTTCAGTGGTGTCCTAATTTTTCAGAGCTTTATATAGTTGTGTGCGTTTGTGTGCAAGTTTGTGGATGAGTAAATGAGCGAGAGGCAGTGAAAAAAGGCGAAGAGGTTGCCTTGTACAAATCGTTTGTCAAAACAAAGGGATTGAACTACTCAGCCATCACCTCACCCTTGTGTGGAGACAGGCATGTGCAGCTTCTTTTGTCATGAGTGTTGGCAGACACACAACCCCGGGCTGTAAAAACACACACACACACACACACACACACACACACACACACACACACACACACACACACACACACACACGGAAACACACTCACCCACGCCCACACATACACACCCACACCCACACACACAAAGGGGCAGTGAGTGTCTTTGAAATGGGTTTGGTATTGATTTTTGTAACTACCCTGTTAGGTGACGGTATTCCTCGGCGTGTCATTTCTAGATGGCCCAGCCCGGAGCAGGTCATTGAGGTGATAACTGTCATTTGGAGGGACAGAAAAGCAATCATAGCTTTTTCATTACTTACTGTTTTCCCTCCTTTCACCCCCCCCCCCCCTTTCTCCCCCCCACCCTCCTCTCTTTCCCTTTCCGTGCCTCCTCCAACCCCCCACCCCCCGTCGCGGGATCACTAGACGTATTACGGCTTCTTTGATTTAACTGCACTCTTAAATTAAGTGCTAGGAATATCAGGCCTTAGCGCCGGGAAAAATAAACTCTGTGTCAGAGGATCAAACTGGCCTGCAGGTCAAAGTCATGAACTTGTAGCGGCGCAGTCATCAATTTCGGACTTGTATGGCTCACACACACACTCACACACACACACACACACACACACACACGCACACACACACACACACAAATACACACACACACACACACACACACGCGCACACACACACACACACACACACACACAGACAGTGGGTGGATTGTGCTTTGGTATGTGGATTTTTGGATATATGTGGAGATATAGTTGTTTTTTTCCTCGTCATAGCTGGACTGGGTTGTCCAACAGCCCAGTGCAAAGAGGGCCTTGACAGAAGGTCAACCTGGAGGGAAAGGTCATTGGCGTTTTGAGACACAGAGGACGGACAGCAAACGGACTGATGGTCAAGCGTTGGCCCCATGATTACACCGTATGCCGAACGTAAAAACATGAACTAATAAAGTCCAACGTCTCGTGATGAAATCCCCGGAATGTGAATTCCATGATGATGGAATAGCCCACTCGACATCAACACGTGTGATATCTTTTAAGCGTGTGATATCCACCCGCCCCCCCCCCCCCACGCCCCCCCCACCCCACGCCCCACGGCTCGGGTCGAATCAATGACACCACTCAATGCCAAGGCCTCGCATTGACTCAGGCTCCTTAGGAGCAACTTCATCACCCACTTCCCCCTTTGTTCCACGGAGGAGGAAGAGGAGCAAGGGGGGTGAGGACGAGAGTGGGGG
>JAVQJS010073052.1:5000-22647 GCA_036024795.1 Galaxias rostratus
CTACATTTTGGCCCACAATTCAAAAAGTTCCCAGGGCGTTCAGATACATGTAAATTGCGATTTGTTTTAAAACATAATGGTCTTCGATATAATAACTTGTGCTTGATATGTCTCTTTAAAAGAAATTCTTAAATTTTTCGCAAATGTTAAGTACCGTTTAAGGAACGTGGTCAAATGAGTTTGGTAGGTAAAGATTAGCTAGTTGCTTCACACACTTGTGAGCATTGGATGGTTACTATTTGGAGTTTACAGTCACAGTCTTAGTTTTGGGCGGTGCCAGGGCCAAACAGAGTCAATACCAAACCAAGTAGATCTACCAGACAGTCTATACAGGTCTGGGACTACAATTTCCCTATTCCCAAGATGTCTCAGTAAATAGGCCACCAGAAAGTAAAGTGTTTTTTGACAAACTTTGAAATAATGTTACCTGTTGTTAATTAGGGATATCGTTTTGATTATTTCCAATGCTTAATATCGTTCTCTGCGATGGATTGGCGATCTGTCCAGAGTGTGCCCCGCCTCTCGCCCAAAGTCAGCTGGGATAGGCTCCAGCCCCCCCCGTGACCCTGCATAGGATAAGCGGTTCTAATAATGGATGGATGGAATATCGTTCTAATCCACGAGCAATCAGATCGCACAGGATCCAAGTAAGATGTTCTATTTTGTATCGGCAGATGCTTTGCTGGCAGACCTGGAGTTTACTACTTCCCACATCTCAAAGAGGCCAGTGTTCCTGACTGACGGCGCACCATACTCCATCCCCACGGGGCAGCTCGCCCTCCCGAACGACTGCTGTCAGCCACCAGAACCGTCCCCTCCCTCAGCCCAGGCTCTGAACGGCACCGGCAGGGAACACGCCCCGTCAGCACAGGTGCACACAGCCGAACACGAGCCTACTTTCATGACCGCTCTATAGTGTGTGTTCTCCTACTTGACATCAGGGATTTCTTTGCTATCCCTGCTTTAAACGCTATCACTTTAACTATGTTATGGTGGTTATATTATAGGTTTTATAATCACATTAAACCAATGCAAGAGATATGAAGCCTAAAGCTGGTGTCAGATAAGTTTTCCATTTGTTTAATGCTCTCAGAGCACTGGCTTATTTAGGGGTCCCCTGGGGTCATCTGAGTTTAACAGGGACAAGCTGACTGTTACCCACTCCTGTTGTCCTTTATTAATATGACTAGAAGCATTATTGGCACAGCTTTGACAGTTGGAAATCTAATGAGCCTTGAGATCTCGAGAATCTCTCAAAGTAGCACATCAATTCAAAAATATTCAGTTAGCATAACTAGTGTCTAACAAACTACTTTCAATACTTTGTTAAAACACATCCGACTTTGAGTTCCAGACTGAAATCCTTTTTCATTGTGTTAAATAAAGTAAAAACAAATTTTAGTCCAATTTTCTCAAACGGTTTAATTAAATGTTTCTGCGGTTTAAACCTTGCTTCAGACAGATGCACTCAAACGTTTGACTAATGTATACACCCAAGTGTCTGTTTCTACGCTACACTCTTTCAGGACTGTTTTTTCCCGATAGTTTCAAAGCCTTCTGTGATGAATGTTGTGACCTCCCCCTCTTTAGAAGAGTCCGGGGTTCAGGGACAGCAGCAGTTCCCCACTCTCCCCGGGGGAGGAAGATCACGTCTACAGGTACGGTGTCAAACTGCTCATTGACAAGACTGAGTTTAAAGATGGCGCATGAAACTTTGGGCCATTAGTTTAAATATAAGGGTGTCGAGGAAGTATTCTAATATTGTGCAATGAATACATGGAGAATTCTCGTGGTCACTGCACATCGCTAGCACAGTCAACGACTATACTCCAAGGATTATGGAATAAAACTTTATCAGAGAGCACTCCAGTTTGTATTGTTGAAAAATAAATGCCTTGATTTCTTTATTTTCTCAGATTATTTTTTTTATCAAATCCAAAATGTAAACTGTAACCCATGTATGGTCAATTCTATGTTTTACCAGCTGGTTGTGCGTTTCTCTTAGTTTTCCCAACAAGCAGAAGAGCGGTGAGCCATCCCCTGCAGCCATGAGCTCCTCCATGGGCAGCAACCTGTCTGAGCTGGACCGTCTTCTGCTGGAGCTCAACGCTGTCCAGCAAAACACGCCCTCGTTCCCAACCGAAGGTACGAGCTTAGACCTCCCATAGCCCAACTCACACTGATCAAGACAAGCCACAATTCAATATTGTTGGATATTGCAATCTGGTAATATTTCAGTGCTCTGAGAATTAATATCGTGAGGATGTATACATGCGTATCTTCGCAAAAGTTTGCAATCTTATGACTATGAATATTATCTAAAATGATCGGCAGAGCAATAACATTAGCATAGCAATATTCTACACTAGAACTGACAGCCAAATGCTTCTCAGCTGAGAAGGTAGGTTTCTACTGGACCGTCCAAATTGATATAAATATGCGGTCTTCGCAAAATAACTTGCCCAGCTGACCAATATGGCTGCCCTTAACTCACTCTTTATGCTGTAGAGAAAGCTGCTCCTCCGATGCCCTCCAGCAGCACCACCCACTACACCCAGGAGAACGGGACGTCTCTTCCTGCCAAGGCCCTTCCATCCGTCATTGAGAAGCCCAAGCGCAGTGCAGCACCTAAAGGCACGGAGGTCCGTCCCAGCGTCAAAAGCCTCCTGGATGACTTAGAAAGCTCTCTTCCCCAACCAAGGTAAACGGATGTTATCTTTGTGTGTACCTATACAGATTTTTGATGATGAAAAAAAAATCTTCTGGGTTGTGACGAATAAGATTCTTCCGGTTTGTGGCGCATTGATATGCTTCTTTTTAGCTGGTCGTTGAATGCAAATGCCTTGCAGTTGACTGTCTTAATATATGCTGGCCTCGTTTTGTCCCCCCTTAGTCTCACACATTTGGTGATATCCGATGAGGTCAAAGATGGACAAGAGGAAACACATTTGCAGCAACAGGCGCAAATCTCTGCTTCTTCAGCCACACGTGAGCTAGATGAACTCATGGCTTCCCTCTCTGACTTCAAGGTCCAGAGCAACGTAAGTCTGACTGGTGAAATAATAGCAGTTGCAGGAATTTATTGATACACAAGGATGGGGTGTATAGATGTTGACAATAGAGCGTTTATGAGAGAACTATGAAATGCCACAGAAGGACTTGATCCTGGAGCACTATCTTGGTTAGAAATCATCTGGAATTCAAACAGGTCCCCTTGATACTCAGATGTTTCAGGATCATAAATAATTGTCATTCCACAAGACAACACATTGTACAGGAAATAATGCAATTGTTTGGAAAAGGGGGGCATTGCACTCCAGATTCAAAGGATAGCTTGGTGACTTTTCTTAAGTTGGTTTACAGGTATACTTGTAGACTAGTTCACCATTATTCTCTGAAAACCATTATTCTCTGTCCCCTCATAATTCATTCTCAAAGTCTTGTTCTCTGTTCTTTTTTTCCTCCACTCACTGTTTCCTCAACACCATTGTTATGACCTTTTTACGGTGACTGTGTCAGTCTGGATCTCAGTTATCTGTGAATGTGGAACCCAATCAAGTATCGAATTGTTCGTTTTCGAGCGATGTGCCTGGATACGTATTAAAGCCAGCGCTCTCTGCGAACCCTGATGTTGGTCCTGTACTTTCGGTGTCCTGTGAAACGAGCCCGTCCTCCACCCCTCCTCCTCTAGAACTCCATATCGATGAAGACCTCGGTTCTACTCATAAAAATACCGCTGCCTCTTCTGTGCTGATGATATCCTCCCAGGGCCACACAAAAAATGTATCCATGGCAACAGAAAGCGATGGTGACAGTATGGAGACTTCACGGTTGGAGAGCCTCTCTGTGCTGTTGAGCGTCACAGATTCTTCCACTACAGTCTGCTCGGAATATTCAAAGCCTCCCAGTCAAACAGGAAATAAGAGCCCTAACGTTGAAGAGCCCACCAACACTCAACAACCCAACACTGGTTTTAAACGGCCTAATACAGATAATGTCGCCAAGAGCCCTAGTCCTGTTTCTGTTTCCAATAGCCCTAGTCCTGTTTCTGTTGCCAAGAGCCCTAGTCCTGTTTCTGTTGCTAAGAGCCCTAGTCCTATTTCTGTTGCCAAGAGCCCTAGTCCTGGTTCTGTTGCCAAGAGCCCTAGTCCTGTTTCTGTTGCCAAATCAGACCCAGTTGCAGTTCCTAAGTGTGTTAGTCCAGTAACAATTCCAAAGAGGTTCAGTCCAGTTCCTAAAAGCCTCAGTCCAGTTCCTATGTGCCCTAGTCCCCTTACACTTCCCAAGTCTGCTATTCCAATGACAGTGCCCAAGTGTGCTAGTCCAGTAACAGTTCCCAAGTGTGCTAGTCCAATAGCACTTCCAAAGTGTTCTAGTCCAGTACTGGTTTCTAAGTGCTTCAGTGCAGTGATTCGTCCTCGATGTGCTAGTCCCGTGACTGTTCATATGAGTGGAAGTCCTGTTCTGAGCGTCGCTAAAAGAACGGTAACAATTCCGGCTATAAGCAGTCCAAAGTCCTCCCCAGTGCCGACCACCCTGGAATCCCCGTCCCTCAGCGCTCCAAAAATCTTGTCATCCCCACCAAAACATAATCAACCAGACGTGCCCTCAGCTGCACCAGAGCTCTCTGCCATACCTGACTTAGGAGATTCCCTGACCTATCGTGATCCCCTCTTAGAAGACGCCCTGAACAAACTACTGGCCTTCAGTTCGACCCAGCAGGAAGACACCCTTCAAACTGCACCCTTATCCATTGGCTGTGCCACGGCAGGAGAAGACGGGCGATCGTGGGAGGAGGAGGAGGGAATTTACCCCGGCCAAGTAACACGTGAAGGGACACTGACTCCACTCACCGAGGTCAGCTGGATGGACGAGTGCCTGACCCCATCTACCTGCCCTGGGACGCCTGACGCCTCCCTTGACCTGCCTCTCCTGCAGCCCTCTGCAGTGGAGAGGCTGTCCACGTCTGGCCAAGTAGGATACTCCTCATGCTCTCTCAAAATAAGCTGGCCCTAGCTTCGGGAGCCTCAGGGCACCACATGGTGTTTCCATTATTAGGTTGCCTCCGATAGTACGCAGTCGGTCTTCGTGTGGCCTGGCACTGCTGCTGTCATACGTTAATAATGTTGATGGCGCAAGGATAGAAATGCACATCAGTAATGCTCATGGCAACTTTTATTAGGTTATGGCTCAGTCAGAATTGCAATTGAATTAGCGTACCACCAGAATTAAATTCTTATTTTGGGAGAGCATGTAGGAGCACATAAGCACTAAAATTGTAGATGTGTTTCAGCATTTCTAAGAATAAAATTTTATATGTTTACATGAGGTTCGAAGCATGGGGAGGATTTTGTCTTTGTTATTGTTGCCAACTCAGAGAAAAGCAGAGCATGTCCCAATATTCAAAGTATTACTGCAGGATTCCTAAGCATGCAGCGACTTGCAGCCATCTACAGTACATAGCGTCTGGACGTGTGGTCACAACTTGTCATTTACGCAATATTGAGAGCTGTTGCAACCTTTTCCTCCCTCTTTGGCACCTGTGTTAGTTCTCCGTGGAAATGATTGAGCTAAGCAATTTAGCGGACTTCTTTCTCTTGAATGCGAGAAGTCTTTTTTCTGCATGAGTTTTAGTAGTTGCGCAATTAATAAACCATCGTTGCAATGACAGCAACAACAAAAAAAATAATACATTCACAACATGCATTGAGTCGCTGAACGATGAAGCATGTCTGCTGCTGACTCCTGCTTTTTGGAACCGAATTATACACGGGGAAGAAAAACATTCTTCAATGGTTTGTGATCGCATGACCTGCAAGAAGATTGGAAAGGTTTTTGGAATGATTGGGTTGGATTTGTGTCATCTGGCATGCTCAGCTCAAAGCAGGCGCTTTTTAGGAGTGGACTGGGCTGCTATAGAATGGAATGGAAGGCGTTTTGCTTCATTCAACGTGCCTGCTTGGCACTCACCTTTTGACCGTTTTTTCCTCCTGAACTTTGGTGCTTGCACTAGGACCTAAAACCAATGCCACCTCCTTGTTGCCCCACTCTCCAGCTCAAGTCAGTTATCCGCCGCACAAAAGAGACAACTAATGTACACCCTATGTTACGGGATGGCGTGATTCGTCGCAAAATGGGCCCACTCATCCTCAACAAAAGTAGCTCCCAGGACCTGCTTATTGAGGAGCTGCAGGGGAAGTTGGGGATTGGGCGCTCCGAGCGGCGGCGTAAGAAGCAGCCAGACGATTGGTTGACAGAGGGTGTGATTGTCATGTCCAACCCACAGCGTTCCCGGGAGGAGGCCGCCCCGCCAATTGTGGACAAGGTAGAGGGCAGGCTCTCTGAGAAAATGAGCAATGCGCACAATGGAGTTGAGAAGGAGTTACCAAAATAATATAATTACGGTTTTACCTCATCTTACCTTCAGTTTGACTCTGCTGTCTTTTCTGCTCCTTTGTCTGTCACTTTCTCCCCACCTCAGATCATAATTTCTCCAGAACCGCCTATCCCTTCAAAGAAGGTCATCGTTCCCCCAAAGTCGCCACCAGCGCAACCCAAACCCGCGCCCATAAAACAGGCCCCTCCCCCCCTTCCCCCTCCACCACCCACTCCCCCTCCACCACGTTCACCCACCCCCCCACCTGTGGAGCCCCCTCAGCCCACCCCTCCCCAGACGCCTCCACCGCAGAAGCCAAGCCCAACCCCGCAGGAGTCCCTCCCTCCCCCTGTCCAAGCACCACCAACCCCATCGCCCAGCCCAGCTCCTAAACCCACCACACCGTCCCCACCCCCCAAGGTCTTTGTGTCTGTGGGCTGCCAGACCGAGTACGACCCAATCTTCCCACCAATGCAGGCATGGCTCCATTTCCCTCTCCACTCCTTACTTCCTTCACTACATCTACTCTTTCTCTCTCCGCTGTCTGGTTTCCCATCCGTTTTCTCTCATGTCTAATGAAGTCTGGGTGGTCTGTTCACTACAAAGGATTCCTTCATGTCCTTTGTCTTTTGGGGGTCCAAACGAAAAGCCGTGTCCCATAGACAGCCCTCACCTCCAGTTGTGTTACTTTGCAGAGTCAAAGTGGTAGGCTCTCTGCTAGGCTTTGTGTGGAATCCATTCTCTCAACAGTACCAAGAGAGTGATTGCAGTCATCTCCCTTTTTTTAGTGTGACGTCGGCTGGCGCCAAAGTCTTGTGTTGTTGGCTTGACGCCACGGGGGTTCTGGGGGACACAGCAGGGCTCTAATGCTTCACATGCTAACTATCCCCCGACACAAATGAAGGGCTAGCCACGTACTAGGATATGATTCGACCTTTGAAGCATGAGAGAACAGTTACCATCTTGCAGTATGTGTGGCTCATCAGCAGGGGGGTTTTCCGCCTTGGTGCCTCCGTAGTATCAGCACATGGTCTGAGACATCTCTGAGTTCAGAAGCCAACTATTCCTATGTGTCTTAGCTTTCACACGGCATAAATAACAGCCTGTTTTCGAAGGGTCCCTGTGTGTGTGATATAGAGAAAGGGTGCCAGTCCACAGTGAGTCTATTTTCTCCCCCTGAGGAATGGGACTGGGTTACCAAGCTCCAATGACCATCTGAGAAGTGTTGCTCCCTATCCTTTGCACGAAGCAGACACGCATGAAAAATGTCCGGCTCACACAGAAACGCATATTAGCTGTCGTCAGGCTTTCGCAAGACTTCGTTTGTTCGAGAGTCGCATCTTCCCTATGTGAACCATCATGTTGTTTAGTGCTCTGTTGGCTTTGACTGTGTCTATAATGAGAGACCGGCAAGGGAAGAGCAGTTACTGCGGTGTGTATCTAAGAAACCAAATCCCAATCCAATTTGTTCGCAAGTAAAAGTAAGAAACGACATTTTCGGTGCGGATTTAGGTCACAGAATCAAATCCCTCTGTGTGTGTGTTTGGGGGAGCTTCATAGTGCACATCGAGTTTCCCCCATACAGGATCTGTAGCTCATGAAGTTACTGTTTTACTGAGTTGGTGTGGGCAAGGAGGGAAAGTATTTAATATTATATATTGATATTTAATATTTTGTTTTTTGTATATGTATGCGTGTTTATTCTTCTGTGTGTGCAAACTTATTGTTGCTTGAGAATGCCATTGAGAAACCAGAGAAAACATGCTTTGTAGTTTTTGCTTCCCATGTAGATTCAGGCCCATGGGAAGAGTTCCCCAACAGCCCCCCCTAAACAAGCCAACAAACTTGACAACATGCTGGGCAGCCTGCAGTCGGACCTCAACCGCCTGGGGGTTCAAACCGTTGCCAAAGGAGTGTGTGGGGCCTGCAAAAAGCCCATTGTTGGACAGGTAATGTTTTTAGCGTGCATTTATGTAGATAGCTTATGATTCCTACTTCATTTGCAAAATGGATTCTCCTCTGTGTGTACCCAGGTGGTCACTGCTATGGGGCGAACATGGCACCCCGAGCACTTTGTGTGCACCCACTGTCAAGAGGAGATTGGCTCCAGAAACTTCTTTGAGCGTGACGGATTGCCCTATTGTGAGAAGGACTACCACAGTCTGTTCTCCCCGCGCTGCTTCTACTGCAACGGATCTATTCTGGACGTTAGTGTCACACACACACACACACACACACACACACACACACACTCACTCACACTTACAGTGGTCTCCGCGTTATTGTACTGTATTGCATTGTACTGTAATGTCCACTACAATGTAAGACATTATGTAAGTTATGTAACAAAGGAATTCAGACAAAAACATATATATATCATAATAATACATGCACATAAACAAAGCTTTTAAATGGGCTGTCTAAAACCACCCTTCACTATAAGGATGATATGATCATTCAAGCAAATTAAGGTTATCCATTGCCAAAATTACTTGATTCAAAAAGTAAGTAAGGATTCCTTTATACAGTGTATTGAGTGGCATAATATAATTAGAATGGTAAGTAAACTGGTCCTAGGGACATGGATTGTAACATCTCTGGTGGGTAAGGAACCGGAGGTAGTGCGGGAGGTGGAGCAGTACCAACTAGACAAAGTTGGGCTCACCTCGACACGTGGCTCTGGTTCTGGAATCGTAGTCCTGGAGAAGGGCTGGAGTTTTTTTTTTTTTCAGAGTTGCCCAGAGAGATGTGCAAGGGGTGATCAGGAGAAATGGCCTGCCTGTTCTGAACTAGAGTGGTGCCTTGTTGTTGGACTTCTGTGCTAGGCTTGGATTGCCCATAATGAACACCATATTCGAGCATTAGGAGGGTGTACCAGAGCACCATAGGCTGCGGATCGATGTTCGTCTTTGTGGTTGTATCATCAGACTTGCAGCCATATGTCTTGGAGACTTGGGTAAAGAGAGGAGCTGAGCTGTCAACTGATCACCACCTGATGATGAGTTGGAACGGATAGTTGGGAAGGCTGCCAGACAAACCCCGTAAACCAAAACGTATAGTGAGGTTGAATTGGGAACGTCTGGCTGAGGACCCTGTCTGTGAGCTCTTCAACTCCCACCTGGATTTGGCCCAGGGGTCTCCTGAAGCAGCTGCAGCCTCGGTAGTCAAAGCAGCAAAAACCCGGGTGTGGGAGGAGTGCGGAGAGGCTACGGAGAAGGACTTTCCGTTGGCCTCATGGAAGTTTTGGCTAACCGTTAGACGGCTAAGAAAGGGAAAGCGGAGGTTAGCCCAGGCTGTGTTGAGAAGGGGAGGAGAACTGCTGGCTCCAACTGGGAATATTGTCGGGCAGTGGAAGGAGCACTTTGAGGAATTTCTTAACCCTACCTACACGTCCCCTGTGAAGGAGGCAGTGTTCATAGACTCAGGAGAAGTCCCAGCCTTATCCCTGGCAGAAGTCATTTAGTTCGGAAAGTCCTCTGCGTCAAGGGATTCGGCCCGGGATGCCGAAGGCGCTGGATATTGTCGGGCTGTCTTGGTTGATACGCCTCTTGGGTGTCGGATGAAGGTCGGGAACAGTTCAATTGTAATTGCAGACGGGAGCGGTTCCCATTTAAAAGAAGGAAAAAAAAGAGGACCAGAGGTTGTGCTCCACTTCACGCGAGGGAGTTCAAGTATCTCGGGATCTTGTTCATGAGTGTGGGGAAAAATGGAGCGTGATATTGACAGAGAGTAATATAATTGATATTGACCTCTATAACAAAGACCACACGAAATCATACGTCCAATGTTCACGCCTGAATGTGAATGTCCATAGATCAGACTTCTTAATTGTAGATGGACCATACATAGAACAGGCTTCTCCATAGAGATAGACCACCAATCTGGTAGAAATTTTAATATAAAAATGACTGGTTAAAAACTCAGTATCAACATTTGTACATGAGGATTGATTCTAACAAATAAACCTCAAGGTTGATATTTTTGATATTTCCAAATAATTCCGCTCAACCCTAGTGCCCAATTTCACAAATAAGAATAATAAACAGAATACTTACAGTGTAATGGCGACCCTACTGGTTCATGTATATTTCTGTCATTCATCAGAAAACTCATTCATATTTTTTGGACGCATGCTGCATAATGTCTTAGCCATGATGTAAACACACAAACCCACTGAGCACTGCCAGAAGCAATGGACATTAAGAACAGAGTCTGGACATAAGCCTGGGGAAAGGCCAAATTAGTAACCGCTGAAATGGCATTTTATTGGTTGTCTCCTACTGTAGTGTGCATTAAAACTTTGCTTTGCTCTTCTATTCTATTTACTTCAAGACCTACATGTTCCAACTACAATACTTTGTCACTGTCATGCGGAAAGGACGTAACACCACTTTGGTGTTTTTGTTGTTGTTGTTGGTTTAATTTAAGTGCTTGTGCATCTATTACAAGCCTGTGAATGTTTTCTTGCAACTAGAACAGTGAAAGCTTTGAAAATCCTGTAGAATTATGTGATTTCACTTTTATTAATCACAAAAGGGAAACTTTTTTTCACTTCCTGAAAAGTTAGCAACTTTAAGTTTTGTAGTTTTAGCCCAACGACCATAATTTAGTAAGTCAAATGAATTCTCTGCGTTACATCACCGCTTGTCTTTCAACAAATGCTGATTTATTTGTACCCGACTCTGTGTTAGTGATTGAACCTCAAAGCAAGGGATCTTCATTTTAGTAGCTGAAGGCAGGTCTTTCTGTAGCCCTCATTCCAATCTGTTGTAACTGGAACAAACTCCTGCCGGTCAAAAGCTGCATTACCGTGTCCTTGTTTACAGTTGAGGCACTGTGGAAATGCTACCAGCCGTAGGACAACATGAGCTCACACTTGCCTACACAGAGGTCTAAGCAGGTTGGGTGGCTGCCCTCCTCCTCCTACACAGTGCTGCCGCACCCTGCTGGCTACATGTTGCTATTGAGTCGTACAGTTCTGTCCATGTTCTAATGGGAAAAGTAAAGAGCAAGAAGGCACAAACGGCAAGTTATGCCATGTTGGCATCAGGAACTCAAAAGTATGTTTTCAATGGGTGGATGACCCCGACATTTGGTGCCTCAGACATAAAGTCACGTTGAAAAATATACTAATTAGAAGTTATTTATGTATGATGTGAAAGCCAAATTATTATCTGATCGTATTTATCAAATAATAGTTATTGGCTATTTGTGTATTTATGTAATTGGTGATGATGTTTTGCTGCTGTTACCATCATCAGTTTAAGATTGAGAGTTGCAGAACGCACAGCACACATTACAGCATCAGTACGACTTCCAAGGCCGTGCAGGTTGACTTATTGGGGCCAAGAGTCCCTTGAAGGTAGTAACTGCTTGATTCATGGTGGAACATATCCCCCTGCCCCCTTTGCTTTTGTAATGTGGTGAGTGGAAATGTAGAACATCATGAATCTCCTAATTTAATTGGTTAATCCAAAACGAAAGAATCTTATTTTCGCAGATCCAAACCAAGAAGAACACATTCAAATGTTTGGAACTAATGATATAGTATATCCATTGAATATCCATGTGAAAGGCTACTACAAATACCTTTTTTGGTTTTACAGAAAGTGGTAACCGCTTTGGACAGAACTTGGCACCCAGAACATTTCTTCTGTGCTCAGTGTGGGGCTTTCTTTGGGCCAGAAGGTAAGAAATAATACTATGTTTGCCAGCACAACAGTCCCATGTGGGACACGGTTAAATATGAACGAGCTGTGCCATTTAAAGAAGTGTCACTACATAAAAGATCTCCTAGAGCAGACCCCCTGTGTACGAACACGTTTTCTCACAAACTGAAAAATTAACCATTACTATTGTGTCAGAGTCAAATTTGACCCATTTCCAAGTTTACATGTGTTTGTTATTTTAGGTTTGATCACAATAAGGTTACATTGCATTACATCCCAAACAATTAGTTAAAAAAACATATCAAAAACCAATCTTATTTTTTTTTTCAATCCTATGAACCATTTTGTAACATTTGTTGTGTTATGGGTCAAATTTGAACAAGTAGTGAACGGCAGGTGTCCATGGAGTGGCATGCATTTAGGCTGTGGGCATATTCGATTGGGTGCAAAGAATTTTAAAAGGGGTCTGGTTTGCTCATTGAGCTGGAAATATATGTTTCACCTGGCAACCCTTCCCTCCCTGGCAGGGTTAAATAATGGCTCTCACATATTTTAACTCACTTAGAGACCACTTCTATACTGTATTATTATGGGAAACAATTTCTTCTTCAGACAAGGAAAGTATCATCTGTGGCTAAACTAATTTACTGAATTCCATAAACACAACTGTTAGAGGCCAAATTCTGCATTTATTTTGAAGCACCATCTGTAGTTGTCCAAATGTGCTGAAAATTCACAATCAAAGATATCGTCACGGGTATATTTGAACAGGAGATGCAATAGAGGAAGACCTATCTACAACAGACAATGTTGAATGGGCGGCAGATTAGAATGAACAGAGCTGTGATGAGGAAAACCCCAAAGACAAATAATGTAAAAAATAAAAACAAAGGGTCCAAACCTCCTGGTCTTTAATCCCCCATAAAAGGCAGGGCAGAGAGCAACCCCGACCCGGAAACAGAATGACCTCAGGGCTCACTCCATATGCAGTGTACCATGCTCACGACATCCAATCTGCCTTTCAGTCTAAAATAGCCTATAGAGAAGACAAGTCAAATATGACATGGATAACTAATATCAAAATATGTTCATTAAATATATTTGACTGTTCTCTTCATCTTAGCCAATTCAGTAGATAAAGCGTGCTGTATTTTAATAGAAAAGAGCTATATTATTATTAAGGTCCATAAACTAGTCCAGAAAATGCAAACGTAAATATAGATTCATTGGCATAAAATGAATAAGTAATCATGCAATAGATCCCTGAACTGAATGATGATCAGTGTTTGTGTCAGTGCATGGCAATTACGCTAACTTCAGAGGTGTAAACCATTATCCAACACAATAGGTTAATCAGTTTGCAAACATTAAAGCCAGTGCCCTATTTTTTCTGTTAAATAGTTTTTGGACTGAAGCGTTTGGTATTTACTGTGTTTTTGTCTGTAGGTTTTCATGAGAAAGATGGGAAGGCCTACTGTAAGAAGGACTATTTTGACATGTTTGCCCCCAAGTGTGGCGGCTGTGCTCGAGCCATCCTGGAGAACTACATATCAGCCCTCAACTCTCTTTGGCATCCTGAGTGTTTCGTCTGCAGAGTAAGTTTGCGTTTACCTTTTATCTCCGAGCAGAGTGTTGACGTTATGCAGAAAGCGTGAAAACATAATCTATCTAATGTATTGCAATTGTGTTTTTTTTCTTTCTATGACTTACACATTTTGATGGAATTAGTATACATTTTCAATACATTTTTAATTTACTACATTTAATAGCAAATGAACAATACTTCCTTCACTTTCGGCAAAATATAAATAAATAGCTATAACTATAATGGAATACCCACGTAATTTAGGATTACGTAATATATGAAGAACTATGACCGTCCCTGGTTCTCAACCATCCGCGCTTGGCTTGGATGCGTTGGAGCCAAGGGACATTATGTGGCATTATGCGAAGACGTCTCGCATGTGGTTGAATTGTTCATCAGGGAAATTAAATAGCAAGAAAAACAAAACAAAAAAACAAACAGCCTAAATGTGCCTCTGTGCCTTTCAGGAGTGCTTCACGCCGTTCGTCAACGGAAGCTTTTTCGAGCACGAGTGCCAGCCGTACTGCGAGGCCCACTATCACGAGCGGCGCGGCTCCCTCTGCTCCGGCTGCCAGAAGCCCATCACGGGCCGCTGCATCACGGCCATGGCCAAGAAGTTCCACCCGGAGCACTTTGTCTGCGCCTTCTGCCTGAAGCAGCTCAACAAGGGCACGTTCAAAGAGCAGAACGACAAGCCCTACTGCCAGGGCTGCTTCGTCAAGCTCTTTAGCTAGGAGCTTCGGCGTGGCTGTCGTCATGACGTGGACGTGGGTGCGAGTGCGTGAGATGGTCAGGATAGGGCGGTGCTCGGCCTGGAGTAGGGGCGGGTGGTGATGATGTTTTGCACTCTGGAAATGATTGGAAGGCACCCTCATAGTTCACTGAAATGCCAACAAGGGAATGATATCAAGTTTAGAGATGACAGAAGCCCCAGCAGCCACCTAAGACACCGTTTGCTGGATGGAACGTCCTGTCTACTTCACTCATCAGAAGTTGGCTTTTTTTTTCAAAAAGCTAAAACTTTTGACAAGAGCCTCCCTTTTCTAATGTTTTTAAAGACATTTAACCCTATGTGCAATGAGGAACATGGCTAAGTACCCCATTTCTGTATAATACTTTTTTTCTGCCTTGCTATAAACAATGTTAAAATTTGCTTTTTTGTCCTAGACAATTCGAAAGGTAGATCAGGCACATCTGCCCTCTGCTGGCTGGTGCCCCTGCCAATCATATAGAAAAACTGTTTGAAGAGCTAGGATTTGAATGGAAGGGTTTTATAATTAATTTAAAAGTTGATAAATTTTTTGGTAAAGTGTAATCTTTCGCAGCACCAAAAAGGATGCTCTATCAAAAATAGATATGGAAAAAAATATATATTTATTTTTCTAGTTTCAAAACTATCGAGGTGCCATTGCAAAACAGGCAGACGCGTGCACACACACAATCAAAAACACAATCACAATCTCGTACACTACATGCAGGGGCAGATGTACTAACTCTTTGGCGTCCTTGTGAGGCAGTACTTCGCAAACGTCGCATTGTGCACTTAAAAAACGTGGCATAGTGTGAACAGACTTATGGTTTTAACATGGTTAACAACACACTCTGCCTGCCTCAGGAGCGCAGAATGACAAGTAGCACTTTTCCTACTCGTGCATTCTTAGGATGGTTGGGCAACAAGGGGGAGTTTGGAGGGTTGCAACTTAGAAAAGAAACTGATCCGTATTCCATCGTGTGTGATTAAACTGCTGGGGAGGGCACATGTTGTTTTGCTGTTAAAATTACCGCCTTCTAAAAGGAGGTGTAATCCAGGTTGCACATTTGCTTGTATAGGGGAAGTTGCAGAAAGACACAGGGCAGTCACCACAATAATTACACTTTTTCAAAGAGTACAGCAAAGCAAGATATCACACATTTAACACCAACAGGCTATGTACTTAATGGCATTCAAACAAATGAGTAGTATACTGATTTATATATAAGTATATCTGTTTCATTAATTACACAACATTAGTAAAGATTTTCTCCATCTACAGGATTGTTAAAGGAGGGCCACTCCATTGCATTTATAAACTAGACACTGCAAATTACTGGTCAAGTCGCTGCTTGCGCTCCACTCTCTAACTTGTACATCTGCCCCGCAGACTAGAACAATCTCACCACTATACAGTACTTTACAGTAATTCAATTACATTGTCTTGACTATAACAGTATTTTTAATGACCCTGTCTTGGATCGGTCAACTTTTTAAGACCCTTAATTGTGCATATTATGGCTTGGTTTACTCAGAGTATGAGAGTCCTATTTTTATAAATTTTACACATGGAAATAACCTCAACAGATACCGCATTTAGTACTTACTATTTAAAAATTTTCATCCCAATTACACACCACAGAAAGTTTGCTTTTGTTAAGACAAGTCTGTGTAGACTTGCCAAAAACTATGATTTCCAATAATGCTATATGTAATGTCAAACAATTGAAAAGCTTCAAACAGATGTACCTCAATCTGTCAAGGTCTTGTAACTTGAGTGAACTTATCTTTTGATTTATATTCTGTTCAAGTCCACAGGGCACACACATCTACACATATGGATAAACAGTATACACACATTCACACGTATTTTACCATGTAACAACCCAACTAGGTTTTAATTGAGCATTTTAGAGAGGGTTATAGAATAATAGGTTGCATTGAAATATGAGTGAATCGGTTTTAAGTAGTGAATTGGGTGTATATGCTTGCCTGTTTTGTTTTTTTAGGAAGTCTACCAGCACTTTAGCTGGGGGTCCTGTATTTACATAATTGCTATTACAATCATAACATTGTATGCAATTCAATTGATTTAAGAGTATTATGCAAAGAGCTGGCTCTGTTGGCATATAGTTCAGATTAGTGAACATAACACACAGTAATAGTTGTAGTTTGTTCATCAGAGCCATTCAAGGGGAATAATTGTACATTCGGCCTTTATGATACAGTGTACTTGAGTGCCATGGTGCCTCCTTTTTTGTCATCTAGCTGACTAACTCTTACCTTCAGGTATTGCTCTGAGGTAATTCGTGAGGGAGTTAGTTGCTGTAAACTGGACAATTATCTTGGCCGGTTTCAAAACCTTTCAGGAGAGATGGGACGGGTGTACTATTTTTTCCTACTGTCTATTTTACACTGGCTTGTACCATTCATATCTGAATGATTGTGTGATTGGGGTTCTGATTTTGACCTTATGTTGTTATGCTAAACCAGTGGTTCTTAACCTTGCTGTCGGGAATGGAACCCCCACAAGTTTCATGCGCTCATTCACCGAACCCTTCGTACCCTTCAAAGCACCCTTTGTATACAGTGAGACTGTGTGTCTTGACCTGCGCCAAACCCCTGTGATTGATTAACCGAGCCCCTCGGGTTCAATCAAACTCAGGTTAAGAACCACTGTGCCGAACCCTTTAAACAGCTTCCAAATCAACTTTCATTGAAAGTTCTTTGTTGGGTGTGGGTAGATACAGCATGCGCGGAAGTTTTTGTCTTAACACTTTTTGCCAAATTGTCAATGCAATGTCTTATACACTGTGGAGTGGTTTTAGGTCTCGGTCCTATTCCTGTGGTAAAGTTTGTACCTCTTAAAAGACTAGACCTCAAGGAGACACTTCAGAATTTACGGTCTGATAGGAAAATCAAGATGGGCCATCTTAAGATGCGTCATGAAAGACCAGGCGTGGTGAAATATTTGCCATGTTGTTAATATTTATTGATTAAGCAGAATATGATGGGCAAGTGGTAAATGCTTGGAATAATTTAAGATTTGGTGTTGGGGAATATGTTTATAATTCAATATGTGATGCCTTTTCTCGCCTTTCAATTCTGTACAGGAATTTCTTGCAGAATAAAACACTGCTAATTTTAAACACAACATAGATTAGGTTAATTTGGATCTTTAATCTTGTATGCTGTAATTAAAGACATTGTAATTAACAGATTTTTTTCTGTCCCTTTACACCATACAGACTGATGAGGGTAGATAA
>JAVQJS010073057.1:0-22500 GCA_036024795.1 Galaxias rostratus
CACACACACACACACACACACACACACACACACACACACACACACACACACACACACACACACACACACACACACACACACACACACACACAAATAAGCACACAGAAATGACATGCACACACCTATAGTGCGGCCATAGCAGAGAGCAGAAGCTATGAGAACCCCACATTGATCAACGGTGTGGGTCCTCTCTTGAGATCAGGCCCCAGAGACAGTACCAAGCTGAGTGGAGGAGTCACGGCATGCGGACTCAAGCTGTCAGGACGCCTCCATGGGGCCACGGCCAGTTCATTATCTTGTGGGACCAAATGCAATTTATCCTTCAAAATAAAATCTTTAATTCCAGGTTCACACCAGTACGTTGTAGGCCAATTATCCAAAATGCACTCGTGGTGCCGGTGACGCTGCAGTGGCAGATTTTAGGTTTTTTCGATAGGAATTCCTGATGTCCAAATCCCACGCATTCCAAGATGTGCCCGTCAGCAGTTTCAGTGCGGGCTCCTGTCTCTTTTCTTTGGAAGGGTTCGTGGAAAGTGCAGTTAAGGCAGGCCTGTCACCGAGTTTTTGTCTCTATGTGCGTCATGTGTTTTACATCAAAGGTATAAGGATGTCACTTATTACCTTAATTGATTTAGCCTGTGAGCCTAATGACAGAGTGGCCCATTCAGACTACAGTACCCGGGTTATTAATAGCCTCAGTCACAGTGAAGTAGGTGAAGAAGCAGGTTGTCTGAATGGAATCTTAGGTCACTGTTGACACGGATGACAATGCATATTTGGTGGCATACGTAAAGGTTCCCCCCCCCGTAAAATCCCACGTGATTCATTTGGAATCTGTTGGAATGGTGCCGCAATAGAGTCTCCTTTAAGGTTGCCATGGAAAGTCACCCTGTCTTTTTGGACACATTTACGGCATACCTTGCCCGAGGTGTCAGCCAAACTAAATTCCTTTTGGCGCACCTGAGACCACGCCTACAGAACATGGCCGCGTCAGTCTACGTGTTGTTCTTACTGTCGTTTTTGCAGTACCGAGTCCGCTTCTGACGCCGCCATGGCTGGGTCTGACTTGGGTTTGCGAGCGGCAGAGCGTGGAGTTGGGTTGAAGCCGGGTGCGGATACGTGTTCAGACCCGTCGGGAAGCCGCTCGCGGGACTTCCAGCACACAGGTTCTGTCTGTGTCCCCAGCCCAAAAGTGCCGCCCACCAATCCCCCCTTCTCACCCTGGCCTGGCTCTCAGCTCTCCCCAGAGCGTGGGCGTTAGTGTGTGGGAGGACGGATGTTCCTGCCAGCTGCAAGGGATGCGGGAGGAGGGGGTCTTGTTAGCTCTAGCAGAGGCAGTGCTTACGGAGCCAGTGCGGAGGCAATGAACGGGATTGAGCCCCCTCACCCTCTAAAGTGACTTAAGAGACTTCAGAGGCCCCCCATACATCCCCCACCCCGTCAGAGACCTGCCACTGCCGTCACCTCCTTCCTGCTGGGCCAGGCCTCTTGTGCCTGTCATGTTGTGACACGCCGGCTCTCTCTCTCTCTCCGCATCTCTCAGATGCCCGAGTCCCTTTGGTGATGAAACGTCGGTTGGCGACGGAGGGGAGGGCCTTCGAAAAGCCGCTCCCATGCAGCGACGTATTTATAGCGCGGCCTCCTCAGATGGTGCGACCTGAATGTGGAGATGGTGCGGGGAGAGACATGGACTCTCTAAGGACTGTGTTAAGTCGAGCTCCCCACCACCGGACACCCCCGCTCCTCCGTTGCTACGCCCCTCGCAGGGCCCCAGTCGCGGCCAGCCGCCCTGCTCTTTGGCCTCTCAACCCCCGGACCAGCTCATCTTCCTCCCCTGAAGCAGCCCATGCGGCATATGTCAGTGATCTCCAAAGGGGCCAGTGGGGTGAGCCACTGCCCTGACAGATGGCCCATGTGGGTCAACCTGCCGCTGTATGCAGGAGAGAGGAAGCCGCAGGCAGGAAATGAATGAATTCTCAGGTCTGAGCCCAGTGCATCAAATGGGAGTGCATTAATTTTAGGGGTTTGCTTTGGGCCAGTTGTCTCAAACGTCACCCTGCGTGTGAAGAGTCACAGGGGGCCTGGTTGGCATGGCGTGATGGGGAACCATGCAGTGCTAAAGGGACTCGCACACAGGGCCAGGCTGGGTTGTGCAGAGTTGTTACAGTAGATCCAAGGAGAGCCCACACCTTTGTGAGGTCACTCCCGTGACTTACCGTAACTGAGCCCTGCTTCATAGGCCATGCCCCCTTCCAGTCACCCTCAGACTGGTGTGAAGATGGATATCCGATTAATAAGGTTGTGTGAGTTGAGTGCAGGATGTGTTTGATGTGAGTCTGGTATGGATCGTGGAGAAGCCATACTACACCTTCCAAAGGTAGATTGAGTTTTCACTGACTCCATTTCCAAGAGGCTGAGGAAACGCTTTCCCTCCCATTAAATTGGCTCTGCAGCCCGGGCCCCGAGTGCAACACAGTAGCTGACATTTGAAGGCCCGGGGTTTTGAGGGTTTGTTAATATTCGCAGACATGCAAAGTGTGAGATTGCTTTTTGGGCTGAGAGCGAGAGATCAAGTGTCGCGGTGAAAAGCCATTTATCAGGAACAGTGTGTGTGCTGTTCTGCAGATGCAGGCCCGTCCATCTCCATTTGAATGGCCGCTGTAGACCGTTTCTCTGGGCAACTTGTGTGTACGCCGCTGAAAGGCCGCACCTGCAGCACAGTGAATAGACAGACGTTCTTTGCTGGAAACAGAAAGTCCAGTCCAGGTTACAGACAAATCGTAGATGGTGTTTGTGTGTACCACCAAGGGGTAAAGTTATGTAGAGTCATCACTTTACTAAAATCACAAGCCGGAACGGCTGAAAGCTAGCGTAGGCCTCCCACAATAGAAAATAAAGGCTACATTTCTTTAGTGCCTCTATATTTCTGAAATTGATTCGTTTTTCCCCCCCTATTTCATTTGATGAAGCCGCTGCAAAGTGTGCGCTAATTCCCTGGGCATGGGAGTGATTAATGGTATGCTTATATGGAACTCCCTGGAATGTAAAATGGATTACTGGTGATAACAACGGCCGGGGCCATATTCAGCATATTTAGTGCTTAGTTGATTTTCCTGTCACAGGGTTCCTCTGCCTCAATGGACGGTAGTAACATCGATGATTCAGCACTGATCAGTGGATGGATCGACTGTTACGTTGACATTTGTCTTCGTTTTAAAACACTCTTGGCGTCGGGGCCTACTTTGCCTTCATGAGTAAGCGTGAGAAAGAAAGAAAAATAAGCACATTGTTGGATAAGAAAAATGTAGGAGAAAGTAACTT
Organism: Galaxias rostratus; assembly: GCA_036024795.1. Lineage (NCBI taxonomy): Eukaryota > Metazoa > Chordata > Actinopteri > Galaxiiformes > Galaxiidae > Galaxias > Galaxias rostratus. Next base: position 3,322 of record JAVQJS010073057.1, read on the forward strand.
GTGAAATGTAAGGTGTGGCGTTTTTAGCCGTTCTAAAACAGAAGAAGCTCTCTTTTAGAAGGCTTGGTGTTACTTGGCCCCCCAGCGCCGGCTATTCTCGTTTGGCCAGGCTGTGTGGAACAAATTGGTGTTACTGTACACACAGAGGATGACCTTCTGCTTATGGGACAGAGAAAATGGAAAAGAACTGAACTGGCATACTAGGCCCAATGTAGATGAGACTCAGGTCTTACATCGACTTAGAAAAACAGCATTACTTTTTGTAATTTATTCAAACGAACCAGAAGTATGTATTGGCATTGTGAGTTAGATGTGTGCCTTGCCTCAGAAAGAAATAACTCAGCTTATCCAACTTGCGGTTCAGACCTAATTGGTGATTGATTTGGTTCAATTGATGGTTTTCTGAATGAAATGCATTAGCAGGGCAGTCTATCGCCCTGGTTCTGGTTGTGTTGGATATCTTTTTGTTTTTTCGTTTTTTTGTTTTTTTTTGTTTCACGCAGCAGACTCCCCCTGGTGTAAACGTGCAATTGAGACATCAATCAAGAGTGCCGATGAATTATTCATTGCAGTGGAATGAACGCAGGCTCGCTCTGCGCTCGGTCTATTTAGGACTCTCTGACAAGTTGGGCTTTGAGGAATACATTACCCATGCTAGGTCGAGGGGTTGAGGCTTGTGGTGCGGTGATGTCATTAAGTTCCAGTGGGCGTGCTGGATCAATAGCTGAGACGCGGGTACTGAGATGGGGGGCTTTGGCTGTCTCGAGGGCTGCTTCCTCCCCGAGTGCATTTTCTCTCGCGTTTGTTGTTTTTTGTTGTTAGTTTTCATAAAATCAGCATGCTTTCCCTCTCACACATTGCTGTTTTTTGGAAAAGAAGTCCTTCCAAACCAATTCATCTGTGCTGACGTATTAAAACACGAACGTCATATGTTGTAAGCATACGCGAAATGGAAGTGCATTTGTTTTATAAGATTGTCCTGAAAAAATGAAATAAGAATATATTACTCTGTTTGTCAATAGGTGGGAGAATATATCGAAGCTTACTGTATAGATGTTATAGATGCTTATAGTGTCAAGAAAACAAATATGGTGTACAAGGTTTGTACATTAAATGCAAATATGTACCTATTTGTCTTATACTACAAATACTAAATATTATGGATAGTGCAAAAGTAGTCGTATTGCTGAGTCTCCATTGGCTGTCTCTGCCAAACCAAATTCTTATGAAATCAGCATCTTAGCTCGCTGAGGTCAACGAGATCAAAGCTTCAACAGCAGTGGGTGGATTCGTTTTGCAGCCTCATTGCTGAATAACAACAGACAGGGTTCCTCGGGGCAAAGGAGTTGGACCTTTCTCTATGTTCTGTGTGCAGTGTGCACAGGACTGTCAGACGTTTGGGACACGGCTTATGTTTCACCACGGACCATTTGCAGTGAATAATCTACTTTGACACTCACACCTTCACACTCTCGCATGAACACACCCACACACGCACACACACTTCTAATAGAACCTCTGTGTAAATGTTACCTAATGGCTTGGCATTGTGTTTAATCCCAGCTCAATTAGAGGAGACAGGCCGACATTAAATGAGAGAGATGTTCTCTGAGATACAAGCAGAGCTCCTCGACAACGGCGGCGGGAGCAGGGAGCAGCTTGGTCTGTCGCCAGACGCCTGCCCCCCTCAGCCTCAGCCCCAGGCCAAGCAGCCTGGGGAGCTCCAACAGAGTGGTCAGCCCCCTTTGGTCTCCCTTCACTGCCAGCCAGTCAGTCATTCAGGCCGACATCTCTGTCCACTGTGTCCGGGCCTGTGGCAGGCTGGCCACTATTGATCAGCTCCCTGGTTTAATCCCCTGGCGGGCAGACAGCCGTTCAATCTCCCCCGGCTCTATTTCTACCTCCATGCCTGCCTGGGATGTGCCTGCCCTTGATGTCTGAATGAACCTGTGTACACACAACAGACTACTCAGCAACCCGCATTTCCTCTCTGCCTCGCATGCATGTGTGTGTGTGTGTGTGTTAATGAGAGCGATTTTGCGTGTGAGGAAGCTGGCGGGAGTGTGCGCGGGCTTGCGTGTGTGCGTGTGTCATTTCCCCTGAAGTATGGTCAGCTGAATGACCGGTGACCCTTAAGGCTGTTACCCTGAGAAACAAACCCCTCCCCCCAAGGGCCGTCTCTCTACCAACCCCCCACCCCCCCCCCGTAGCCTCAAATCGCACATAAATACTGCACACCCCCAGTACTCAAGGTCTAAAGTGATTTCACCCTAATATTAAGTTTGGGATTGGGAGGCATCCATCACAACTATTTGCCCCCGCTTCCCGGAGAGAGGGGTCTTCTTTACAGGTTTATTGAATGAATACCTTTTTCCTGGTGGAAGAGTAGCGTGGTGGACCTTGCCATGAAGGATGATCACACGGTCAAAATGTAATAAGGCTTTGGGGCTTCAGCCCCATAAGTGATGTGTCTCTGTCGTGAGCTGCTGCCGTGCTGCCTCTTTGAGTGTCCAATGTCCTCACGGTCATCGGCGTTCACTGTGTCAGCTGTACAACATCCCTCCGCCTCGTGTCAGGACTAGTGCTGGGTTTGCTGGGGCCGTTCTCTCCTAGCCCGCTGCCTCTACCTACTGTTATGTGACAGACTCAGAAGCTGTTGAAATGTTTTACCATGGTGGTGGTGACCGGGCATTGATGCCGCTTGTGCTTTAGTGGGTCCTTGTGTTGAGTGTTGAGGGGGGGGGGGGGGGTTGAGTTGATATGGCCTAGCTCCAGGCCCTCTGCTGACCTTGTCACGATGCAACGCACTGGGAACAGGGGGGATGTTTTTCATCAACCGAGGACCCAGCTAGGGTCGGATCTCGCTCTCTGTGGCTCTGTGCCACTCATCTCTGCTTTCCCTCTGCTCTAGGTCTGTAGCATATGTATGTTGGGTGAGTGTAACACCCTCACTCACTCACTCACTCACTCACTCACTCTCCTCTCCTTTCCATGGATGCCCTCTCTCCAGCCTTCTCCTGTCTCTGTCCGGCTGCCTTAGAAGCGTCTGTCTGCCTGTGAGGTGACATTCAGTGTTCTGGGGCCGAAGGAGTGTAGCCTCCCGTTCACTCAGACAGACTGACACTGCCTACAGCTTCTCTTCTCTGGGGGACAGGTGACAATGAAGGACCGGCATTCTGGAAAGGTCCTCTCCCACAGTGAGACTAGAGTCTACAGCAACAACCTCCTATTTCAGCATATTGCTCTCTCTCTCGTTCTCCCAGGGTTATGTCTTACTTGTGGAGCAACTAATGCTTTTTCTTGTCGTGACAGGGAAGGTAAAACCCTGTCTTCCTCCCAGAGACCAGGGCAGAAGGGGACCGGGGAGCCATGCCGGAAGCGCCCTCCTCCGCCAGTCTGACCCCCTCCCCCCCCTCATCCTCCTCCCTGACATAGATCATTAGGGATATGTCCCTGTCTCGCTCCACTCCTGACAGGAGTGCCTGTAGATTTTTGGAGAGGCTGCGTCAGTTAGAGCGCTGGCTGGACGGGGTAGTACGAGAGGCTGGGGGAGGGGTCAGGAAACAGAGAAAAGTGGTGATATGTCCCTGTGTTTTTTGTCTTCCCTTTGCTGGTCTCACCCGGGGCCCAGACCAAGCTGTGAGCGTGTAAACATCAGATGGATGCTTCCAAGCCATCACGCTGCTAAGCAATCATTTTCTTGTGTGTGCATGTGTGTGCAACGTTGTGTGATGCTGGCTCTTCCAGTCGGTGCAGACAGGAAGCCAGATTTAAAGACAGATAGGCAGTGAAATAGGAAGGTACACAGGCCATTATTCAGTTTGATGATTTATCTCTCCTACTTAGGATTATGAATAATCAATGTTTCTGAGTACGGGAACGGAGACGTCAAGGTGATCATTTTGGTGACAGTTGTTTCGTTCGGCGAGCACAAGTTCTCTCAGTGAAGTTGACAGAATCCTGTTTTTTCACAAATAGTCCACTCATTTCGAGAACAAAAAAAAGGAAAGGGTTTGACAGATCCAAAAGAGAACAAGACTAGACTGGCTTCAGTTCAGAGGGAAAAGTCCCTGCTGGGTCAACTCAATTCGTGGCTGTTTAGCAGAGACATATCACAGTACAGACGCCACAAACCCCGATTGAGAGCCCATGCATACTTAGCTGCCCACTGACCATTGTTCAGCTACATTAGATTGGCACATTCAGAATTCACCTATTATAAAGCATGTGTGTATATGTTCCTATGTCAACACAATCGATAGTGTACTGGCAGAAAACAGAACCATGAGATGTTTTTTTTTTTTTTTTATCCATCAATAAATACGTAAGTAAAGCACATATTGGCCTTCTCATGGAATCTGCAACGTTTCTTATACTTTCTTCTCTTGGCCTTTGATGTTTCCTGTCAGAGTTACACGTTCACCTTGTATGTATCTTCTCAGTAACACCTAAGCCTCTCTTGACCTGCCCCCCTCCGTCTGATCAGGTCCAACTGGTTGAAGCCGTGCTGCGGCCGGCGAGCTGCTCTGTGGCAGGTGTGTCTGCTGAGCGCTGGCTTCAACTGCTTCCTGGTGGCCTGCGTGATCCTGGTGGTGGTGCTGCTCACCCTGGAGCTGCTCATCGACACCATGCTGCTGCAGTGTGAGTCACACCCCCTCACACGTCGTGGAGAGTTGAAGTGGCTATACCAATATTTTAAATGCAGACGGTTTAATGAGGGCGTGGTTGAACAAGGCATACTCCATATCTTAAGAGTCCAGTTAGACAGGGCCAGTGACATGTCGGGGCCTGGGGCCTGGGTTCCAAAATGCACAGCCAAGGAAATCCTTTCTGCCTCAGTGGTGCTAACCTCAATCATGGTGCTTCTTCAAATGCCGTAGGACCCATGCCCTTAAAGCAAGCCTTTTCATTTCTAAGATCAGTTATGGTGCATTAAGTGCATGTAGGACCCATAGCCCTAAAACAAACTTTTTTACACTCGTAACCATAGTCACAGTGTTTTTCAAATGCCCGTAGGACCATGTTACAAAAGCAATCTATTTTAAACTCCTAACCTCAGTCATGGTGCTGGTGTAAATACCTGTAGGGCCCATGTCACTAAAACAAGCCTTTTCTATGTTCCCTCGGCCCACGGGAGGGTGCCCCTCCACCAGCAGTGCTCAAAGTTCAGGGGTCATGGACCTTACAAGGAAACCTTGCTGAGTGCGGCGTTGGTGTAGCCGACAGTCTCTACGGGTCCCCCGAGAGGGATAAAAGAGACAGGCCGTTTAGGAGGAGAGTAAGACAAATGTGCCGTGGGAGATTAGCGGACAAATAAATGGGCCGGCGGAGGGATGCCCGACGGGATGGAGGGACGGAGGGAGGGAGGAATTGAGGAAGATGAATGGCGTGACGGACAGATCACTGAGCACAGCAAACCAAGACAGATGGGAGAGGAGGCGGCGCGTGAAGAGAAGTGGCCCCTCGCTGACGGACAGACGAGATGCTTGGTGTGTGTGTGTTTGTGTGTGTGTGTGTGTGTGTGTGTGTGTCTCCGTGTCACGCCAATGTGCATATGTGTTTGTTGACGGGCAGGCTGGCGTGCGCAAGTGAGTGCAGGGTTTTGTGCGAGCGCGTCAAATGCCAGTCGGTGACATAATGGCGAACAACGTTTGGAGTAAACTGGCCGGTTGACACAGTGCGTGCGTGTGTGTGTGTGCGTGTGTGTGTGTGTGTGTTTTTGTTTGTTTGTTTGTTTTGTCTCCTCAGTTAACAACGCATTCCAGTTCGCCAGCATCATCCACTGGATCAGCCTGGTCATCCTCTCCGTCTTCTTCTCTGAGGTCAGTCCCCTCCCTCTCTATCTCTCTTCCTCTCTCTCTCTCTCTCCCTCATTCGCCCACTCTCTCTCGCTCTTTCCCTGCCCACAGTGGCAGGCTCACTTACAGCTGAGCCAGCTGCATATCGATTCCTGTTGTGCTGTGCAGTTGGTGGAGGGGACTAGAGGGGTAGGCCGGCGACGGCCTCCTTGTTAGAACAGCTCGGTGACCTTTGACCGTAGGGAGCATGCCACTTATTCCCCTGTAGGCTGCGTGACCTCCTGTGTGACCTCCAGTCAGCGATCACAAAGTCCCAGGCAAGAGCTGCAGGAAGAAGCGGTTGGTCGGCAGAAAAGCTCACAGCCTCCTTGCTCATTAAACAGTCCAGTGTCTTTCAACGGGCTCCTTGGGATGTGTCCTGGGTTGCCAGCCCAAACTCTTCCTCCTTTTTGATGCAGACATATCGATCCCCAGCACAATTAGGGCTCCTTTAAAACGCAGACACGGCCCTTTCTCATCTGTCGGGGCCACCGCTTTTAACTAACGTCAAAGTCTCAGGTGTAGCCTATCGATTAGCATTTCTTCGGAACAAGCAACATCCTTTTAAGCACCCGCCCCCCTCCACCCCCCTTTCAGATGGTGGCTGCACCACTTGGCTCAGTCCAGGCTGCCTAACCATTATTGACGGAGGCCAAGCCCCTCCTCGGTGGTTCGTTCAAAACACGAGCATGGCAGGGCGCCGCAGGGCGACACCTCGCGGAACTGAAAATGAGAATAGGGGAAAATACAGGGAGCGGGCCCTCGAATGGGGGCCGTCGCTGACACTTGCAACGGAGGCAGGAAGTGGCGTTTGGAAGGATCCTGCACGGCTCCATTGCGCGATGTGCACACAGGTTTGTGGTGTCATTAATGAATGGCTGGGGGAGGAGTCGAGGAGGCACGATTCGCGCGACTGCCTTTCTGTTTTGCAGTGACCTTCAGATTTGGATGGAGGGATGAGCAGTGAAAGACGGAGGAATGCTCTATCAGGCGGCTTTGTGTGACTCCACAGCTAGCATATTCACCCCTCCTCTCTCTCCCACTCTGATGAAATGTTGTCCTTCTCTGTCTCTCTGTCTCTCAGGCGGTGTTCAGGATTGTGGTGTTGGGGATATGGGATTACATTGAGAACAAAGTAGAGGTAAGGCCCGTTCACTGTGATTGTGAATCTCCCAAAGTCACAGCTCATCTCCGCTGCATAGAAAGGCGAGACATGGGGGGTATCATTATTTGTCTGTGTGTATGTGTGTGCGCGCGCACGCTTGTGTTGCTAGGTGTTTGACGGCGCCGTCATCGTCCTCTCCCTGGCCCCCATGGTGGCCTCGACAGTGGCAAACGGCCCCAGCAGCCCCTGGGACGCCATAGGCCTCATCATCACTCTGCGCATCTGGAGGGTGAAGAGGATCATCGACGGTGAGACTGATGGCCCCGGGGCCCCCCTGCCGTGTGCTGTCCTCTGCTGTCAGCCAGCGCTGACGGATACTGTGGGTAATATCCACGAGTCAGCTAGACACCCCGCCAGGTTGTCTTTCGTAGCTTTTCACTCAACCGGGTGCGACCTCACCTTGTGGAAGAAAGGGGTGGAAAAAACGTTGGATGTGGTGTTGGCTTCTCTATTCTTTCAGATGTGGTGCACCCCCTTGTGGTACTTTGATGTACATGCAACCAGGGATGGAGCAGCGGGGCGAGTGAATGTCGCAATACTGTATACTAAGGCCTAAACAACAGATTTGTGTCGCCACGGAGAGTAGGGGAATAGGAGTTTCCCTGGGAACAAATCCACGTTCTGTCAACATAGTTGTGTGAGAACGTTGGAGTTGTCTCCGTCACAGACTGTGTTGTGTGTGTGTGTGTGTGTGTGTGTGTGTGTGTGTGTGTGTGTGTGTGTGTGTTTGTGTGCGCCAGCCTTCGTGCTGCAGGGGAAGGTGGAGATGGAGCTGGAGATCCAGCAGTATGAGAAGGCCAAGGCTGTTCGGGAGGAGCAGCTCGACCGACTCACCCAGATCTGCCAGGAACAAGCCGTACGTCCTCACGCTAACCTCCCACCCACTTACAACAGCATGACAAAGCATTGTCTGCTGTACGAGCATCTACCAGAAGAGGGCAGCATATTACTAGGGATTTAGAGGGGCATGTCATTGAAAGACTATAGACGGCTTGTAAGAATCAAGTCAACAATGAACAGATAAGTTAGTATACCTCATAGTATAATTACTAAATACAATTAGGTTATTATTCATTCAGAAAAGCTACTAGTTTAGTGATTGTGTTTTAGATTGAGAGCACCTGAGAAGACATTTTCACATACATCATGTTTTCCTAGAGAACTAGAGAAAACCATGTGTATGACTTAGAGTTATGTTACATCTCTTACAAGTGTGAGTGTGTGTGTGTGTGTGTGTGTGTGTGTATGGGAGGGGGGGGGGGGTAACATGTACAGTGTGTTTAAAGTTTAGCTGGGATGCCGTGGAACTGTGACCAATCAAATAGCTTTGCCCATTCAGTCAACATCAGGAGTGGCAAGCCCAGTCATGTAGCAAATTGTATGGATATTATTGGTCTTGTGTTATTTCTTTTTCTAACATTTAGCCCTTTATTTGCTGTTACTAGCTTGTACAGACTCAAAAAAAGCCTTGTACAGGCTTAAAATGTATAGCTTAAAATATATTGTTAATCTTTTGATCAAACGCTCTCTTTCTTTCCCTACTCTTTCTCTGGTTCAGTTTGAGATCCGTCAGCTGAGGGCCCACCTGGCCCAGCAAGACTTGGACCTGGTGGCGGAACGTGAGGCGGCAATGCAGATGCACCACGTGTGGGGCAAGCAGAGCAGCAGTTTCCAGGAGGTGGACGGCCTGGCCCCAGGGGCCTCCAGGCACCACGGCCAGGCTAAAGCCCGGGAACCTGGGGGCGTTGCGGCGGGTAAGAGCCTTGAGCTCCGCTACGTTAAAAAAACCGCAGGGAATTGTAGCCTGCGTGTGCCAGGTCACATTAGATTTGCCTTGTGCAAAAGCGTACGGTTGAGTCGACAGATCCGATGCTCTGTGTCTTGGGTCATGTTCTTGTGAAAGCCTGGTCGAGGTCTGACAGAGAAACTGTGTGTAACGTTCACCTGGCAACCCCAACAGACACCTTACAAACCGCATGGACAACCCACGAGGAATGTCATATATGTGTTCATGAACATGCCTTCGGGGTTGCCTGAAGGAAAGCAACTTAGCGTAAAGGTCCGGCATTGGGCCTTCGCTTTTACGAGCCAGTGGTTTGGTGCCTTAGAATAGAGGGCAGCTGTACACCTTTCCAGTCACAGATTGATCAATGCAGTCTGTCATTGTCTGTGGACAATTGCTATTAAACTTGTTGCCACAATGTATTGATTACTGCAGTATGTTTACACACAGGAGCTGGCTTGAGCAGGTTTGAAGATGGACGTGACACTCCCAGGTTGATGCGCTTGAATTTAGATCCCGGGTTCCTCAGACACCCTGGAACGAGTATGGGGGCTGTAAACCAATAATGACGTGACAGGTTATAACTTAGGAGACTTCAAGGTACAAAGCGTTGCCGTCCGCGGCGTCCATGCAAGGCTCCGAACGCAGAGAAGCGCTCCTTTGCCGGAGCGATAAATCACCAGGCTAGCCTTCGTCTCTTCGCCATATATCAGGCCCCCTTCTGCGGCGGAGCGGCGAGTCTGGCCCCGCAGCCTCTCAAAGTGCTGCTCCTGTGCTCATGTGTTATTAATCACGACGAGATTGTCTCTGTCGCTTTCCTCTCCGTCTGAGCCGCGCCTCCCGCCCTCTCCTGGGACAATGATTGGATGAATATTTGAAGCGGAAACATAAATGAATATAACACTCTAAAGTCCCATGGGAGCCGGGATAGCACTCAGCGAGCTCCCGTGACTTGCGTAGGGTTAGAATCACTGCTACAGGCCATATAGTGGTTAGGTTTTGCTGAGTTCCTTCAGGTACTGTGCTCTTTTCTCCCAGTCTGACCTAGCAATGCATTCTTTGAATCATTTACGGCCTCCAAAGTAAACTCCCCAACATGTCCATTCAAATCTACCGTATCCATACTGGAACTATTTCCAACAATAGAGGCGCTAACCTTGTGTTGATGACTTCTTTTCCAACATTGTTCTGTCTTTTCCTTCCAGATCATGTAGTCCAAGACGACATGAACAACTACATCAGCCAGTATTACAGTGAGGCTAGCAGTGGTAAGGGGGGTCAATGTTTCCTATCCCAGTCCTGTTCCAGCACCTTTCCTATGGCATTCCAACCTCACATTAATGTCTGATGGTCCTGATGTTTCAGACATCGGGATCCCTGACCCGGCACGCTTCATTACCACGGCGGCTATCGATGTCCACCTCCCCAACAACCCCAGCCAGCTGCCCTCGTCCCTTGTGAGCGCAGACTGCCTATCCGGCCGGCTGCAGCGGACGGTCAGCTCCGTGAGCGAGGCCTCGACAGCGGCGGCGTCGCACTCCAGCTTCAGCGGCCGCAAGCACAGTTTCAGCAGCCACACGCTGGGCTCCACCACCGACTGCAGCTCCACGGTGCGTGAGGCCTCCACCTCCACAGACTACAGCGGCCAGCGCTGCTACCCACCCCCCTACTGCAGCCCACTGGCTCTGGGCCCCCAGCAGCCGCCTCCCTCCCGGGGACATCCCAGCGCCGTGGTGCAGGAGCTGCTCTCCTCGCTAGCAGAGGACTCCTGCCTGGCTCAGAAGGGCCTCGACCCCGTCAACCTGAAACTGCCCAGCCCGGCCGGCTCCGCCAAGACCAGCCCCGAGCTGGACCACAGGGTGAACATCTACAACAAGAGGAACCAGGAGACCCGGGCCGCACTCCACGCCAAGACCCTCATCCATTTGCAGAGCAGTGAGCCTCTGTTGGAGGAGAAGTACCGAATGATGGCGCCAGTCGATACAACCATCGGCCGGCTGTCTGAAACATAGGACAGGGATGAGACAGTTCTCTGCTCAGAGACTCCTAGGGAAACACATAGAGGAACCATGGAAGAACCTTTGTTTGGGGCCACGGGCACACATGGACTTCAAGTGTGTTATATAGTGGCTGGGAGCACCTTGAAACGATCAATTCTGGTGCCTATAACGCAACTGCACAAATAACTGACTGACACCAGGGTCATCTTGTGATCCAGCTCCTATAACTAGGTCAGGAATGAACACTTTAGTATAATAGGAACTCTAAACCAAGCGAAACCAGCGAAGCGGCATATACCGGAAAGAGAAGGAAAATGTTGGCTATAATGTATGATGCATATTGTGATATGACTAAGGGGAGAGTAACTGAGGGGATCCTCCTTGCTGTACATGGTATCGGACACAAAAGCATTAAGGCACCGATTGAAAACCAGACCCACATAGACTTGAACTTCTTGACGTCCAGTGTTCTGAAGGTGGGTTTACGTCTCCAAATCTCCGAGTACGTTTTTCAAAGGGGGCTCCTGCAGGGTTTACTTGATCTGGGCTCAGATACGTCGCCTCCCAGTTTTTCTTAACTGTCTTTCTACACTCTGCTAACGTTCCTATTTCAAAGTTCAAATAATTAAAAAGGGCATCAAACACTTTGGCTAGACTGAGTGTTAATTATCGGGGAGAGGAGGGTGCTTCATAATAGCAGCTTGGCTAAGGACTAACGACCTATGACACCTATGACTAGTGGCTTTCTGTTCATGCACAACTCCAGTGACAGGCTACCACGCAAAAAATCTGTGATATCTACTGTATTGTGTGGGTTCGATAGCATCCCAGTTTTTACCTTGATGGATTACAAGTTAAGTTGCTATCAACTGTTAACATGAAAATTATTATAGCATGAACCGTTACAATCTGCTTTTTAGATATGGCAAATGAATCCTGTTCAACAGGCATTTTTGTATGACGATTATCATTACAAAAGGTTATTACAGAAATAAATAAAGGGGAAAACTGATTAAATTCATAAAACACAAGTGAATGAATCAAATCCTTTCTTCTTTTAGAATTCATTATTATAATTATATTTTATTGTGACAGTGAGCAATTTTTTTTTACATTAATAGCATTAATCGGGCAAAAAAAAACAACCCCTAAAAACACAACAATCTTTATTAATAGTGAAGTAACCCTACGGAAACTTTCCACATATTAAGATTTTACCCCAATGAACATAGAATACTTCTCAAAGGCTACTCGGGGGAAAAGTCGGATGACATGGTCACTTTGTCCCCAGAATTTGTAGTGAGAGAAACCATTAAGGCAGAGGCTCCCACCCCCACCCCAGGTTACAGTCTTGTTACCAAGGCAGAGTAGTGGATGGCTGTGTGGCTGAGAGGGTCTCACTTATCCAAGGCTGCAGTCATCTCAGGGACGGCCTGTGGAAACAGAGCGCCGTTCAATATTTTACCACAGCTTGAGAGACAATGTCCGGCTAGATCGGTTCTATCGGTGTGGTAAAAGTTATGTTGGAGCTGACATAACTCTTTAATGTGATGGTGTCAAATCTGGGGTGGAACCACACAACACAATCTGGGTGGCCCACAACGGGTAAACTGTATCGCCGGCTGAGTTTGCCCAAGCGATCCGTTTCCCATCGAAGGAGAAGAGGGAAGCCCATCCATTTTAATCAGCCATCTGAGGAGTGATCACATGTAAGGTGATCACTCACAGCACACACACACCACTGAGGGGCTTAATAAAACATGAACAACAGGCCTCGCAAATGAAAATAAACGCTGCTCCTTTTCAAAAGGCACAACAGGCGTCAGGCGGCACGGCGTGATGATTATGTTTCGAATAGGTGTGTGTGTTTGCTGTGCCAACTCCTTTAGCACACTTTGCGACGGTGCAGACAAAAACTAAGGGCAGCTAAGCATGTAAAGGCACCGGCAAAGAGTAGCAGGATATCAACCTACAAAACTTCCACCCCGGCCACTTAAGGATAACTATCGATTACTTTTTATAGTTCGGGGGAAAGAGAGCAACCTCTCTCAACGTCAAAGCTCCGGCCACAACTCACCTCTGATTAATTCAGCAACTCAATAATTCAACAGTTGCACATTTCCATTAGGTAGAATAATGTGTCGTGCAAAATTTAACAGGGAAACAGTGAATGTTATATTGTGACTGCCACTGCTCCGTGGACTGACTTATTTGAAAACCGGGCAAATATTCAGCACGTTTTCTTTGTGTCATTAGTAATGCTTTGTTTTTTGGGGGGATTTTTAGATTTGGTTTTTCGACAGTGTCTGTCAGACGTCTCACCTTGAACAGGTCTGCCACCAGACCATAGTCAGCCACCTGGAAGATGGGAGCCTCTGGGTCTTTGTTGATGGCCACGATGGTCTGCAAAACAAAGAGAAATGATGCACAGATTTACAGTAATTCTGTTCTTTTTAACCCAAAAAGCTACTGTTTGAGTAAATTAACTTCTGTGTTGCTATTATTATCCTCTATAAAACCATTACAATGTTCCTAAATAATCCATGGGTTACTATTTCAAGACTGCCATGAATGACAGCTTTTAGAAACTCAAAAAGTTGTTTGAAACAAGTATCAGAAAAAATAAGCGCATAAAGAACTAATCATTGTGATATCAGACAGTGGAAGAAGAAATACATGGACAAAGTAGACAGCAACATACAGCGGAGAGACACCAGAGGTTTGTGGAAGAAGATGAAGCTACTCACCGGCATTGGCATTGCCACCATTAGGCTACACTAAGGGGCTTCCGCTGCTGGTAAGGCCAACCACTACTTAGACAAGTTTGACACACGTGACTTCTCTCTTAATCCCTTAGAGTACGCCAGAATCCCTAACGCCAGTCCTCACTCAACTCAGGTAAATAGCTATTTTAGCAACATGCTTACTATACTCTGATGCTCTACAGAGCCATTCAGGAAGTCCTTAGGACCTTTTCCGGTGAGGTCTTTGAACAAACCCTGTCGTTGCCAGTTGATGGTCATGTGACGTTGACGGCAAGAATAGAGGATGCAATGAGGACTTCGGTAATGTTGGCGTCTATGACTGTGTCATTATGGTGCTCAATCCCCATATTTTGTACTAATATCTACTGTAGAAATATGTATGTATGTATATGTTGTCTGTCCTCTTATGGAAGGTGGTTTCCTCATCTATTGAAGTATTACGTATCGATTCTGGGTCCTTGTGCACAGCCGTAACATTACCTTGCTGTCTTTCATTCCCGCCAGATGTTGAATGGCCCCAGAGATACCAACGGCAATGTACAGCTCCTGTAGAAACATTTGAAACTGTCAAAACGAGCAGCTGGCACCAAAGTACTGAACATGTCATTAAGCCTATCAGTAGACTAGTAAAGGATTTGCAATTGTCTATCAGTTCTCTAAGAGCAGTGTTTCGAGCGCCACCTTTATCTCCATGATCAGTGTGCGAGAACCCTCGATAGAAGGGCGGCAAAAAACAGGGCAGAGCGGAATGGCTGTTTTTCATTCCATCCATAACTTTTGCCAATGGAGAAGCAGAAATAACCGTTGCCATGTGTAACGAACTGCACTGAACCCAAGTAGACTGTTTGGTGGAAATGAGCCGCAAGAGTGTAATCTCTCTCCCGAGTACAGAGAGGAAGAGTGCTGGAAGTAGTGGGACACGTGTGACAGAGTGCAGGGCTCTCCCCGCACCCCGCCAGCCCCACGGGGACAGCCTAGCCCTAGCTCTCAGCTTAATGCACTGCCATATGAATATTTCAGTGCTATTTAATGTTGTTGCATGAGTCCCCCAGGAGCAGGGCATCAATTTGTGAACACTCATCCACTGGAGTCTCAGGGTAAGTGCCCGGGGTGCATTAGTGCTGTGGCCAGACAATGACCAGGATATGGCCTCGAATCCCTCTCAGTACCACCAAGTGCACACGCCCAAATAATGAGACATGCGGGGGGCCGCAGCATGTTCAAATGCAGCATGTGCTCCGACTGTTGTATGATTGGCTCAAAGCAGCGTTTCAGCGGGCATGCTCCCACCAGGCTCCCCTCGAGTGTGAAAACACAGCTCTCGACACACAGCCCGGTGGCGTCTCCTGGAAGCCCTTGGGGTGTGGCGATGTGGTTGTTGAAAATTAAAAAATAATACGAGAGGAACCCCAATAGGCAATTGCCAAGCTGCTCCCTTACTAAACACTGTTCAGGCATGACAACGGATAGCTTAGGTTACAGTTTGCCATTCAAATACTTAACTGTCTGTAACGTCACAGATAAGAATCAATTGTTCAATACAGCCTTGTGGATGAGTGACCCATTTTCTATGAGTAATACTATAAAAACTACAAATTATTTTATTAAATAAACCAAATGTGTTGTATTTGTATTTGGGAGAGAAAACATATACGAACATGGTGAAATACATTACAGCCAAACCTGACAAGCATGTCAAAACACTTTTAAAATACAATTTGTCCAGGAAGGTCATGCTTGGCCTTCTGAGCTGGCATTCATTGAAGTGGGTCCTAATGGATCAGCTAAATCATTTAGGCCCTGCAATGTGCCATTAACTACATTTCCAAGGGTCTAATGTGTGGATAATCAGAGCTAAGATATCCTTCTTGCACGATATAATGGAAATTTAACCTTTTTAAAAGGGCCAATGATCCATCTTCATAATACTGAAATACGGGAATATATATTTATTTATTTTTCGGCATAAGTAACAGTTATTTGGAAAGCTATGTACATCTTGTACAATAGATTCTGCATCCTATATTTCTGTTAGTAAAATGTGAATTTGCAATCTTGGTATACTAATGGTTAGAAAAACAAATCACTTAACGTGAATGCTTAACTTACAGGTGCCACAATCTTTCCAGTCTGTCCAACCTGCATGTCATTGGGGACGTATCCAGCATCTACAGCAGCTCGTGATGCTCCCACTGTGGGGAAGAGGGGGACTTAAGTATCACAAACTTGTAAAGGCAAGAAAACTAGATACCAAATCGGCATTGCTTGTATCAAATTAATCAAAAGAACAATATCAGCAACTAACCTGCAGCGTTCATTTTGTCAGCAAGGTCATACAGCAGCTTGAAATTGTCTGCACTCTTCAGGCCCCTTCCTTGACAACGGACAACCAACAAGGTCTCAATTTACTAATAATCTGTTTTACAACAATGTATAATTAGAAAGCAATAATTAATTGTATAATTTTATTAATTTGCCACTTCTCTCATCTCACCATACTACCACAGTTTTTCTCTTTTTTATATATATATATATGCGGGGCAAAACTACCACATTTCATAATTTGTGACTTACCTCCAGACACCACAACCTTAGCACCGGTCAGCTCTGGCCGGTCACTCTTGGTCAGACTGGCCTCCAGCCACTCTGACAGCCCAATAGGGGCTGCTGTAGCAACTATAGCACAAAAAACACACCAACAAAAATATTCAGTATCTTCCTTTGAATTCAAAGCTAAAAACAGTGTGGGACAGGTGATGGCTGAAAATGCAGTCAGTATTGGGAGCCAATTGAAATCATTGTTCGTTTTGAGACCGTTGCTCCCTACCTTCTTCTGACGTGGCACTTCCTCCTGTAACAGCAGCTGGCTCAAAGGATGTCCCCCTGACCGTGAAGATCTTCACAGTTTCATTGCATTTGACCGTGCAGAGGGCATTCCCTGGGAAACACAAGCAACAAAGAACACAGATCAGTAGATTAATGACAGAAAGGATTAAAAGAACGTCCAGCCTTACTTTCAATTAAACATATTGTTATGTTTAGATGTGAAGTCATCAATATAGATGATGATGATAGTTCCAAATGTATGTTCATGAATAAAAATGTCTTGGCCGTTTATTGGAATGACAATTTAATTTAAAGACATGAAGTCAATAAGGTGACGATTTGTGGACTGGGATGACATCAAAAATGATCACCAGCATAGATTGTTCTGACAAACGTGTCCGCAGATTTGATCTCAATGATGTCTGTAATTGGGGCAACATCCAGCTTTGCAGCCACTCTGGGAAGCAGGTTCTAAAAAGCAAAACACAAACAAGATCACATTACAAATAATGTAGACAAACTAAATGGTAATACCACAAAACTAATCAAAGCTACAACTGAAAACCATGGATCTCAAGAAATTCCAATAACAAAGCCTCACCTTTCCAAAGGCAGAGGCTCCAGCACAGATGTGGGTGAAGCTGAACTGCTGCTGGGTTGCCAAGATCAATGGTGTCAGTTCCTCTAGGACAAGTAACCAGACAGAAAAGACGTTGGTGCAAAAGCTACGATTAGGTGAATAAAGCTCAATATGTAGAGACGTGTTTCCAAGCATGTATTCTTGTTGCAAGGTACCTGGCAGGGAGCCTTTGTAGGAATCATGCTGAGCCACCAGGACTTTTGCCACCCCATGGACTTTGCTGATTTCCTCCACTACCTGAGGGAAAAAGAATTAAAAGCAGAACAACGTTAATAAAAGCAAATCCGTTGATGACGTATATAAGTGTGGCTTTTTAGGTGCAGGAATTGTTTAACCCAGAAGTTACATTGACAAAATACAAAAACAGTACAAAATCAGTGAGTGCATTGTAACAGGTTACCTTGGAGCAGTTTGTTCCAGCCACTAGGCAGGCCACCTCTCCTCCCAACTTGCTGGCGGCTGTGATAGCACTAAGCGTGATGGGCGTCAGCTTGTCATTGTTATGCTCTGCCACCACCAGTGTGCTCTGAAACCTCTGGATGAGGCCAGACTGTATGGAATGTACAACAGTCAGTATCTTAAAACATCATTATCATGATCATTAAAAAAAATATAAGATATTCCCATTCTAATGAGAGTGCACAGGTATAGGGTGCAAAGGCGTCTACAATTGAGTAGTTGGCAAAACCAAAATTAACCGAGATTGATACTAACGTTGACATGTCAGGCACTCTTAACCAAAGCTTGGCTTCTCTGCTACTCTAATGCTTAGACGTTGTCCGCCCCCTACTACCTAAAGTAATTAATAACATGAAGGGGACTTTATGTTCTGGTAATCCCTTTTTGTAGTATTACACTACTGTACAAGTTGGATGCCATAGGTATCCATCTAGTGTTGCAATACATGATTAGGCAACATCTTGTGATGTAACCAGACCCTTTTTAAACGATTCTTTAAGCCCTTCTACATTATATACTATTATACTACATTGCGTAACGTGTGTCAAAACCTCAAAAGATGTATTATGGGACAGACAACAGCCTTATCTAAATGTATTTTCATTACAGGGTGTCCAAATAATTGTGTATGTTTTCACCATGATGTGCATTTCCCACCTAGACTGAATACATACTGCACTGTTGTTAATAAATAAATAAATGAATTTGTAGCCAATGGGGACATTATTATAATATTAGTGATTATAGTAATCATAATAGTAAGTGTCATAAAAACCTATAGGTAAAGAGGGGGCAAGGTTGGATCTCTCGTTCAAAGTAGTTTGTAAGCAAGACAACATTGCAAAACGTAAGAAGTAACTGATTGAAATAAACCACGTAAAGTGTGATGATTTCTGATTTAGTCACGCCTTTAACTAATGTTATTTCAACGTCATGTAATCAGTCAATGGAGGTCACATATCTCTAAAGCAAACGTCCCTGAACATGGGAGCATGGTATGATACATAACTGCATTATGAGGTTTCATAACCTGCCCCTACTAGCCAAAGCTGCTAACACAACAAGCTTTCAGCTACGTCAAAAATAAAATAAAATGTATATGGTCTATCATTGTCAATCAGACTACGTATCGATGAAAAACAGTACAATACATTATCTGTCACATGCCACTCTGGATGAAGCCTTTAACTATCTAATCATTCAAGCAGTTAAGTAAACTACTTGTGCAACATGCTAGCTAATGACTTGGGTCGCTACACTACCAAGGCAAGGTGTAAAACCTTAACTAGCTCACTAACGTCAATTATACATTGTTACTAAATACATAAACCAAACATTGCATATACATTCTTTGCACTCGTCAGTATCATTATATCACATTAATAACTTACCAACTGTTTCAAATTAACTTTGTTGACAGCTCTGAACATTTTCAATTCCGCTCTTCAAAACTGCAAGGTTACCAGACACTGGCGGATATCTGATATTCTCGCGATAGTTCGTTTTCATTTTCGTTCAAGTGCCTTCGCGTCTTCTTCGGCTCGCTTGCTACGGTGACAAACTGACTGTCGCAAAGACAAAATTATCGACAAACAAAAAGCACACATATGTTGAGAAATTTGACCAAGTTGAATAATAAATAAATCAACAAAAAAATTATTTACAATTCGTTTGTCAACACATAATTCAAGATATGGGCAGGCT
>JAVQJS010073097.1:0-10884 GCA_036024795.1 Galaxias rostratus
ACACACACACACACACACACACACACACACACACACACACACACACACACACACACACACACACATTTACATGCCCGAGTCGTTCTTGATCAATACACGTTTACTTCAGAATGGAGAGAGTGTCTCTTCTCCTGCCACCATAATCAAATAAATGTATTGCAATGAATATAGGACAAGCACACCAATACGCCATCCTCCATGAGTTGCTGAATTGCTATAGTGAATACACAATGTCTATTTAGGTAATGAAAACATATTTTTGTTCCCCTCAACATCCCTCACTTTTTAGTCAGATATCTTACATCAACACAAGACATCCATATCTGAATATAAATATACCAAACTGGTAAATTAAGGGAGAGACCAAGGCCCAAATGAATAAAGTTGTTAATATTCAATAACTAATACAAATTTCCAGTAAGCTGGTGAACATCTTATTTATTTGCTGCAAAGACGTATTTCTGATTCTACAGGGTGAATGTGTTCAATCATTGTCATGTTCAATTGTTAACTTTACAAGACCACACAATTTAAAGTATGCCTTTGACTGGCAAACTGATTCATTTGTGCAGGAATTAGAAACGGAGGCTGTGTGTGCACTGGTGGTTTCTAGAAAGGGCTGTGTAGTAACGTGTTCTCGACTCTGGCCTGGTGGAGGCAACACTGCTGCCCCTCTATAAGGCTATAAGGTGCCAGGTAAGAACACAACCTGAGAGGGAGTGTCACAATGGATGGCTGAGATGGGGGTAAGAAGAATCCACTTGCAGTATCTCCAACAAACAGATGGGTAGACGTGATTCAATGAAGGTATAGTTTTATTAGAGTGAACACAAGATAATGACCGCACAAAGACCCATAGTGCAGTATATACACACACACCTGTGAACAATCAACCAATCAACCCAACTAAACTCACAGGTGACAAACATTGACTAATCAACCACCCTCCTCCACCACCAGTGTGTCTGATGTGTCTGGTGTGTGATAGGGCTGAGCGTCACAGGGAGACTCAGGTTATTCGGGTTCGTTTCCAAAGTATGATGAGGACGTTGGGAATGACAGAGGAGGGAGCAGAGGAAATGTTGAGCAGAGGAAATCCGGAACAGTTTAAATTGCTGACTCGACACTAAAAATCTATACTATAATCCATACCGTATTTTTATGACATCACAGTCATCACAGTGTCAATAATTGCTGTGCTGTTGCAGACTGACTTACTGAAAGGATGGGCTCCCAAGTGCCTTGCCGGTGCACCTAAGTAACATCAGAGAATGGATGCACAGTGTGATTGGGAGCATTATCTATGGTGATATTTTCTTAAGACATTTCAACAACTGCATTACAACTAAAATTTACTGACATAACACTGCCTTTACACTCAACAGCACAATTCAATAAATCAAAAATACACTTAAAATATTCTTAAAATGTTTAGAATTTAGCAAGAAATATACAATGCAATAGTCAAAACATTTTGTTTCCATTTTCCATAATGTTAAGGAAAATCAATAGTGAAAAAAGAAATGGAATTTCAGTCACTAAAAGCTATGAAATGCCACTTGTTACTGTGTTAACGCATTTTCCCTTTTTGCTCTGTGCTTGGCATGCTGTATGCTTCTAAGACAATTGCTTTCAGTTGAAATGTTCTTCTTTCTGGAAACAAAGTTGTATTCTGAAGGGGGGAAAGTTGTTTTTATCCCATGGGGATGTGCTTTGGTTTACTTTACAGTCACACAATCTACAGACGTTATTGGTTTCCAGAACTGTATCGTTCATTTGTTGACACATCACTGGTTTAGACAAGATTTCCCATTGGAACACATGGACTACGTTATGCATTTAGGTTTGTGTGTCTCCGTCTGTGTGCATGAGTGTGTTGATGACCCAGTAGTGTTCTTAACCTACACTTACTGTTACTGTAACTGGATGCCGGTCACAGCTGGACATTGTTGTGATTTTACACAGCTCAAGAAAGACAAACACATTACCGCTCTCTTACTTCATGCTTTCAGTGAATCTGTGCATTTGTTATCACCAAGCTTGTCAACCTTGAAACCTACAAAATCAAGAGGATTTCCAACAACAGCAGTTTTCCGTACAAAAAAAAACCGTTTGAGAAATTGTGTCAATGAAAATCGGGTCTCCTGGGAAAATAGGAAGCATAGGAAAATAGGTTGGCAACAATGGTTATCACCCTGTATCTTTCACACAGTCTCTCTCTTGATGTCTGTTTTTTTTTTTTTGCCATCAAGTCTTACCTTGCCAGTAGGTTTGGTGTTTCCTGCTGTACCATTCTCATTGTGTGTAAATGATGAAGCCTAATTAGAGTGAACTGTTTGCAGTTTGGCCTTTGAAACACATTCCGCTAATAATCAGAGAATTATGTGCAGACGCTATCTTTGAAAACCCCCTGCTTGGAAGCACACAAGCATAAAAACGTATTAATATGCAAAGAAACCAGGTCATAGCAACAAAAAAAGCACACACAAAAAAACATATTTTGGTTGGACTGAACTACATGCGTGGACAAATTATGTTCATTGCTGCTTTAAGAATTTAGACTTTCGTGTTTTTTTGTCGCTGTTACAGCTATAGTCTGGTTTTAATGTGTTGTGATCGCATCGGCTTTGATGAGGGCGCAATGCCTTAGTATCATACAAGCTGACTTGTGCTGTTGCTCTCATAGTGGACAGTAATGATGGCTAAGTGTTTACCTCATAAGGCAACACATCGCTTCATCATACCCTGAAAAGGGTCTCCCACATCAGCTGACCCTGTGTCCTATGCACCTCCTTATGCATGCTAACTGATAACAGCCAAGTCTGCAGTTTGGATCATTCCTATGGGCCTCATTGGAGAATATTTTAATGAATAAAGAAAGAAAAAAAAAGCAAACTTGATTTAGCCCAAAAGTTACCTTTGCATGCATTTGTACCATCATTAAAAAGACCAAAGTGTTCTGCTCTATTTGACACTTTTTTGTTTAGACTTTTTATCCCATATTTTTTTAGATTAGAATCACCTTAATTGTGTGAATGTTGCCTATAACAGCAATTTTTTCCCTAATTTTAATCATGCTAATTACAAGAAATTATTGAAATACAGAGTTTATCATCAACTAATTTGCAATACAAAGCAGCACTATAAACATGTCATAGCAGTGCACATACATAATCAATTATTTCAATATAAATAAACATAGCCTAGTTTCGCAATACTTACCCTGTTTAATTGTACATTTTGATGCAACTTTGAGGTAATGATGTCAATTATTAGTGTATAGTGAACTTGTAATATGCCACGACCACGCTTAACGTGGGAATACTCAAAAAGTGTTAACTCCATTTCTAATACACTAATACAGTATTTCTCTTCTTTCAACCATACTTAGATAACAACACACTTTTTATTGATCTGTTCAGCGACTTGTTTACTTGTATTCAATTTGCACATAGGCCTTACCATGAAGCGAAATGATATATTATGTAGTGGATATGTTTATAGATATGTACATTACTTTCTATGGAAGGCAATGCCAAAAACGACGTCCCTTTTTAACCTGTGGGTCATGTCATCAGAGACAACAGCCAACCAGGCATTAAGAGTGGCCACTGATCCTTTAAGCCTTAAAGTTTAAGGTTTAAGGCAAGGAATTAGAAAATATTAATACAACTTAATATAGCGTCAGTAAAAAAAGCAAGGTATGCTGACATTAGCCAATATATAAAGTGGTTATGTATAATATGTGGAACAAACTTGTCAATCCGGGACAGCAGATAAATGGGGCTATTGATGGCGCTTGGTATATTCAAAGTACCGCTTTGAGTCTTCCCCTCTATACAGCCTTAATCATCTTGTTTAGAGTAGTTTCCCAATAGCAGCCTCCCTGGTGGTGCTAGGAGTGCGGTTTTCTCTAAATTAACCTAATTAGTCTGCATTCGGCCAGCAGCCACACACATATACGTCTTCAGGACATTGGCGTCTTGCTTTATTTCAAGGAGAAAGAAAAACTCAGACTGCATGGGCATTGATTTAGCACGGGGCAACAGGGACATGGCCCGACCAATGACGAGAGACCACTGCATCGTCCCCACCAATCATCTAGGCTTTCGTTAAGTCACTTGATTCACTCCAGTGACCCCAAGAAAGGGTTATCAGAAAACGTCCTTGACGTTTCCCAACTCCTAGTTACCAGCCGTTAACTTGCCTATCTAAACCAGCGGCCATTAGAAACCAAACAAGGAGGACAACCTGGATAGGAAAGTGATTTGTAGGCTTGTGGTAGTCTACGCAATATATTGTTTACATTAATAAATCTTATAATTACATTATGAAAGTACAA
The DNA here is from genome assembly GCA_036024795.1 of Galaxias rostratus. Classification (NCBI taxonomy): domain Eukaryota; kingdom Metazoa; phylum Chordata; class Actinopteri; order Galaxiiformes; family Galaxiidae; genus Galaxias; species Galaxias rostratus. The sequence goes on from JAVQJS010073097.1 coordinate 4,343, forward strand.
AGCAATTTATTACATTACTAGCTTTCTATTAAAAATGTATGTTGGTTGGCAGTACATTTGAACTAGCCAGCCTGCTGATGTTTTTTTTCAATGCAAATTACCGGAATCTTAACTTACGTAAGCAGCTAATGCCACTGCATTTGCAGACAGCCTTTCAGAAAACAACCAGCCAATTTTATATTATTCCCTGCTTGTAAGAAAATCTTGAGTTTTTTTTTCTAAGTCCCCCTGCCACCACCCAACTGTGGTTGCAGAATTATGTCCTCACCAATGTCTAAACCAAACCTTCATCCCTGATTCTCAGTAGTTTACTAACAACACCAGTTAATGCAAAAACAATTCAGATCCACAGTATTTCTGAAGCCTTGGAGTCCAACAGCCAGTCCTTCACAACTCAACAATGGGCCTTTTTCATTCTTTGTATAATCAGAACTTGATATAAATTGTGAAGATGACTTAACTGTAATCTTGCCTTGAGACCCAAAATAACTATAGTAGGCTCTGGGTTTAGAGGTCACGATCTAATAAGAAAGACGTTTTGGAAAAGAACATTTCTGTAAGCACTCCATTTAAATCTCTCTCAATGAGAAAACTACTGACACAAAAGCCAGGAAATGAAATAAAATGAGACATACGTCCTCATTAAAAAAGCCCATCCTTCGCATTCAGGTGAAGAGGAAAGAGATTCAGTGAAGGCAACGCACACCTAATTGTCGAAGGATTAGGACCTCTCCCCATTCCTAGTACAGCAATAATTAGTGGGTGGTAGAAATCTTCAGATTTTCCATTGAAGCGTTAACGTTTTTGTCCTATGCTTTTCAAATACTTGATTTGCAGTGGCACTCATCCTTAAATGTCAAGTTTTGTCGAGTCACTCGAGTGGCTTTTTAGCGAAGTATATCAAACAGTATTTCAAACTGTTTAGCATGCTTTATTGCACTTACTTCGCATTCGCACAGAGCCACAGTGCCTTTTTAACTGAAGTGCCACAGCATCAATTCATGTTGCCATTCGCATATTTCCTTTCTGAAAACACTGGGCCAACCTCACCCACGGTCCGAAAGGTGCGTTAACAGTGGGTAAGATTAAGTTGGAAGTTGATGTTTGTTGTGATTTCCCGATATTTAAATGATTTATAACAGCAAAACACGACATTGGTCAAGTTTTCTCATGGATCAGCGGGCATATTTGTGCATGGTGTCCGGTGTTTGTACGAATGAATAAATAAACAAGGTCGCTAATGTTACTGATATGTCCGGGAAACACGTGTGTGCTGCATAAATGCGTGTTCATCGGGGAAATTTTACATTTGTACCTTCACAGTTCCGTGAATAGCAATAGTTTACTATTTTCCTATTTATACCCATTTTGATATCTGTTCATCACCAGGAGACAATCAGAAGACGATAAAGAAACAAATTGCTGTGTTTACCAGACGCATTTATGATTTTTGAAACATTATTATGAGTGAATATTCAGAGTGAACGAGGGGAAATAGCGAAGATAGATAATGATCTCACGGTTCCTTTCGCAAGTTAATTTTGAATGCACTCTTGTGTCAACACTGCAATTGATTTGATGAAATTTTCCATAGCGCAAACTACGCTGTTATTTATTTTACCAAGTCATCTTCGTCAAGCAATATCTTTGTGGACAATTGTGACGCCTAAATGACAGATCATTCAAATGAAGAATAAACAATCACGCTAGATCTCACATGGTCTCACTTTCCTTATCCATGAAACTACTGTATTCAAGCAATGGTGTGTGATAGACTCTCTATAAGAAAGTACTCATTTTTTGGGGGATGAATGTGGTGGCTACGTTCTGATTTGAGTAATATGCTGCTGTGGCAGGGCAAGACTTGCATTTCTGCCATGATAAGTTTGAGCTATTTTGTATTAGAAAAATTACGCAATGTTTCTCAACATCTACCGAAAGGTGAAAGAAGATGAAAGAATCCATCAAATGTTTGTGGGCCAATGTGGCAGACATTGTTTGAGCTCCATCATTTCAACATAAATAGATGAACTCAAACATTCGAATCTTTTCTTAAAAGTTTAAGAGTTGCACAAATAACTGCACTAATTCCTGTGCACTGACATTGTCACTGTCTTTGTTCGTTGGAACAAATAAGGATATGTGGAGTGTGGAGAAAGGAATCAATTTGCACATCTCTGCTTCAATCATGAAAAGGGCAAAGCGGGACGTTTTGCATCAAAGGACGCCATATCTTAGAAATGTTCAGTAGACAAGTTTATCTAGAAAGGAGGGAGAGATTTGATAGCGGTGCAGAGTGAGTTCCCAGAAGTGGAGTAGAGAGAAAATCCTCCATCGGAAGAGTGAACCTCCCATCGGCACAGCTAAGCCGTGAGTTTCTATGATTATAAATCACACAGTCGCATTTCTAATTTTTTAAACATACATTTAAATCAAATAAGAAAAAAAACAAAAAACGTTTTACTGAAAACATTGATAAATTCTGAGTCCCTTATAAGCCCTGGTGGAGAAATAATATTAATATTTCAGACCATTTTTATTCAGAAGCTCAATTTAGAATGACATTTCTTAGCGTGCAATTACTATCCACAAGTCAGTTGGTTCCATTAAACAACAGGTACTGAGGATCATTTGATTGAAGTTACATTTTAACAATTTACTTACAGTTACAAATACTTTGGAATTTCCCAGATGAAAAGTTATAATTTAAGATGGATGTGATTAAAATCATAAAATAAAGTGATGATCAGACTTGGAGCTGCATATAGAATAAGATCATGCATTTCACTTCCAAATAGTAAGACAATTGTAAAATCTACTCTCTTGTCAGTCGTGGGTTATGGCAAAATTGCGTATGCATGGAGACCCAACTGTTTGAATGTCCCTTGATGCAGTTTACCACATTGCTTTGCCTTTAGGAGATAGATTCAGATTCAGAACTCATCCTTGTACACCACACTTGTATACCAATGTAGAATCGTCTTCCCTCTGTGATAGGACAGAAGAACTTTGTCTCTTTTTTATTTACAAGGCACTGATAGTAAAGGGACTTAGTCTCAGTCAGTTAACCCTGTATAAATAAAACCAATAATAACAATGATTTAGCCTTTTGAAGCATTGGAATGGAAAAACAGTCTGAAACTGACCACAGTTAGTTGTAATTGTGGGTCTACTGGTTGGAAATAATTTGGTTGAGTGAGATTCATTTTGTCGGTAACAGTGTATAAAATGAATTCCACTTATTTTATCTACAAACCAAGAGGTCTCTCTCATTCATATAGGGAATCATGTTTTTTGGTGCCAAACTCTCAATGTCTACTCCACATTATACGACTTTAAAAGCCATCAGAACTGTGTACTGCACAACTGTTTATCTTAAAATTTGATATCTGTCACCAAGTTGTCCTGAGTTTCATCCTTTCTAGACTGATCAGGGACAGGGATTCTAGATGTTCCACAAGGAGTCTCCCAAACAGGTCTGTTTTGTCTCCGAAGCGCGTCACCTGTATGGACATGGAGAACTCCACAATGGAGGCTGAGCCTCTGATCTGGAGGTTTCAGAGGGTGTTCCACAGTGGAGGCTGAGCCTCTGATCTGGAGGTTTCAGAGGGCGTTCCACAGTGGAGGCTGAGCCTCTGATCTGGAGGTTTTCAGAGAGCGTTCCACAGTGGAGGCTGAGCCTCTGATCTGGAAGGTTCAGAGGGTGTTCCACAGTGGAGGCTGAGCCTCTGATCTGGAGGTTTCAGTGGGCGTTCCACAGTGGAGGCTGAGCTTCTCATCTGGAAGGTTCAGAGGGTGTTCCACAGTGGAGGCTGAGCCTCTGATCTGGAGGGTTCAGAGGGCTTTCCACAGTGGAGGCTGAGCCTATGGAAATGGAGGTTGTTGGGACACTGTCATGGGGTCATTGCCAAACACGTTGAGGGAATTGGTGGCCTCTCCCACTAATCCCTTCCTACAAGTTCCCCACCCAGCACCCTCGCCTAGCAGAATGGTCGGCACGTAATTCTTGCTTTCATCTCTTCCCGGGCAGCAGGGAATATTTAGATTCTACTACAAAAAACTGAAACGTTGGCCTTAATTTACAGGTTCCACGCAATTGTATTTTCAACGCAAATTTATTTGAGTTGATCTAAACACCAAGAATGTATGTTGCTCTAATATCCATGAGATATTTACAGTATATCATATATCACCACTGGTCAACTAACACAAGTATCTCATCTAAGTTCAATTGTTTCCTATCTACAATTTCCTCTGCATTGGTCTCCCCTGCCACCCTTTAAATACCTTACTGCAAAGCTGCAGTTACCCATGACTAATGTTAAAGCCTTTCTCGCTCTCGTTTTCATTGAATATAGGCAAACATTTCTCTGCAGCAATCGTCGTAGCTCGTTTTAGTATCACGCTCTGTTTAGATTTGACAAATGTGGACTTATAATTGTAATTACGGGAATTAATTCAACACAATCACATCACAATAATTATCCAACAATTGAGGCGTGTGTCCTAATCTGTACTAGGGGAACATCGAACATTTATCTCTGCATGATTTTCAAATGGAAGCCTTTCAAAAAGGAGACCGATTATGTTTTTGCTGTTCTGACATTCAAAAGTGTGAGGCACACTTCAATCCAGACAATATGACAAGTACAATAAGTAGTTGTTAAAGTAAGACAGAAGAAGAGATCAGAACCGATGAGTTTAAGGTTACATGCATGCGCCGAACGAAAGCATGTGGGAAGTCACTATTGCAATAAACGTCAAGCCATATTAAGTCTGTCAAGGTACAATAAACCTGACATCCCAAAGAATGCTAGATGTCAACCACAACTCTTGACTCACCTTGATTAAAGATTCTTTTTTTTTTAATATAGAAGAAATAACTTGAGCACACCAGTTTTACTAAATTTACTAAAGTTATATTTCCTCACATTTTTATTGCTGCAAAGTTTTTCCTCTTCAAGTGGATGAAAATTAGGTTAATTAGTCTAAACAAAGTCAGGTATGAAGCCGTGGAATAAAGGAAATATAACTTTAGTAAACAGGTAGAGAGACAAGGGGTCAGAGGACCAGAATAAGACAAAGCATAACATTTCGCGAAAAAATCCCGTAAAACAAATTAACGGAAGACCAAAAATAACCACAGGAAGAGGCTTGGTACGGACAACGGTCGATAGGCCGGGGACCAAAGCTGTATCCAGAGAGAATATAAATGTATTTATCGACGGGTCTGTTGCCTTATTCAAGCTGATCTGAAATGACTTAGGAGTTCCAGAACATTATCCCCTACCATGCTGCCATCAGTATCGTCGGGGCGACGCAGACATTAATTATGTGTCCGTTAAAAGGGCCGATTTGTCAGCCAGGCGGCCGTTATCCGATGGCACCTCATTATTTCCGCCGGGTGGTTCCGGCGGTGACCATCAGAGGCTCCGCGCAGGTTCTAAAGACAGAACGTCCGTTCGGTTTGCTGCAACACGGGCATACTTATCGCACGTTGAGCGAAGGCTTGAGTTCTGTCAAGCTGGCATGCCGTCACGGATGAAAGTTAACTACATGGATACCCTGATGTTTGCAGCACGATATAGTTCTGTTCGCTAGCTGTAGTGCCCATCACCAAACACATCTAAGGCCGTCAACGTCACGGATTTTTACACTTCTAAATTGGCATATGATCTATTTCTTCTCAAATAGCTTTGTCCTTGGGTTTTTTGAAAGGTACTAGTGAAAGAAAGCAATTCTTCTTCTTATTCTTATTATTATTACTATGCATTTTTTTATTGTCAATGTTATAAGGACCTATATAGAGGGCTGTGAAACGTTCCAGCTGGTGTACTCCAGACCCACTGAGACCATATCGGTTCCATCGAACAAAATGGTGGAATCGGCACTCTACACAAAGCAATTGGAGCAGGGGGTCGGCTAATTACCTGAAACCAATCCAAGTTAGCTCCTAGATAGTCTACATCAGCTTTCTTGTTCTCTCTTTGGAAGGAAGGAAGGGAACCACTAAGTAATTCACGTCCCGGGAGGGTCTTTTTGGTTCTGCAGCTACTGATATTGGACACAGAGGCCCAGGGGAAAAAATGTGAAAGGCCCACTGACAGCTATGGTCCAGTTTGGTCGCCTTTAATAACAACCATTTATATTTTCCTTAGCTGGGCTCATCTCAAAGGGGGTGCACTTTTTTAATCGTTAGATGATTGAGTTCAGTGGATATATAATTGACTTTTATTAAGTAACTGATGTCATTCACAGCATTGCTCAATAACCTTAATTGTTTTGTACTGAAAATATTGGATTTACGTTGGATTCTAAGCAGAAACATTTCGTCCTAAGACTGTGGGGAAGCAATCGGAGTAGCAGACCCTTGGAGCCACACTTCAATGTATTATCATGTATTAGTTGAAAAACCTGAAAAGCATTCCATCCATCCATCCATTATCAGAACCGCTTATCCTATGCAGGGTCACGGGGGGCTGGAGCCTATCCCAGCTGACTTCGGGCGAGAGGCAGGGTACACCCTGGACAGATCGCCAGTC
>JAVQJS010073163.1:0-14508 GCA_036024795.1 Galaxias rostratus
GAATCTAAGTAGTGAGTAGTTAATCTATCTATTAATTTAGTATAGCTAATAATTTTAAAGAAAGTAATATACCTTTTTAACTTCTCCGAGAACAAACAGGTATACGCTTTTAATGTAGATAAGCTACAGTTGCCATGCCTGTGTGCGTTCAAGAACCCTGATGAGATTCTTACTCCCTAATTATGAATTTATTGCTGTGTGCACTGCCTTGCTCAAAGGAAGACAGAAAACCGTTAGCATCGGCGAGCCAATTTCTTATGAACTTTTAAATGCCCTAGAGTCACAGTGCAGGCATGTAGGTATAGGGCTTACAGATGGTGCTGATGTTGCACCAGCGGAAGATGATAATCTCTAATGAGGCTAATGAAACGAAATGATCGCCTGAAGGAATCTGAATAGCATCAGATTTGTATAAATTTTTCCCACTTAAAATGACCTGTCATGCATTACTAATTTATTTTCATTATCCAATCCTGATGATTTGGATGCCAATAATCAAATATTTTCAATGGCAATGTAAACTTTGATGAAATAGACGTAATACCTGTGTATTTCCTAAAATAATCTGGAACAAAAAAATCTGTGTGACTACATTCATATGCTATGATTACCATCTGTGAAGATGATAACTTGTTATGCTTAGTTAATTATTATTGAAAGTAGATAAACCATGAAATTTAAATGTTTACATTTTCGACAATTGATACAGCTTGCTTTTCTACTACCACATAATTTCTAAATGTTTGGCATTGTGTGTTGAATGTGTAATGTTCTTTTTCCATCAGACTTACCAGTAACTTAAAAAAAAAGTAGACAAAACATTTATTCTCGCTGGTGGAATGATACAAGAGATGCTATTCATAAATGGTCCCCTTCCTGAGTGCTCCGGGGACCTTGTGTGTCTATCAATTGTTCAGATGCACTAAGGTGGCATTCCAGACGATTTGTTTTAGATATGTTGTGTAAAACGTCCTTCTAATAAAAGATTCCCAATTCTAAGTAATTTGTTCCGACCACTCTAGATCTCCCAAAACGTTAGGCTGTTTTGTTTATTATTCGTCTCCAACTCACGGAACTCCTACAGTCATTGTTCCTGTTAAATTAAAATACTTTAAATAATATGTAAGCATTCCATTATCAGAATGATGAGTAATTAACTGTTAACCCAGAGAGAGTCAGAGATTGGCGTCTAGTCATTTAGGATGCTAAGGCGAGGACGGTTGTCAATTAAACATGCCACTCTACATCCCAGCTTTGATTAACACAAAACAAATTCTCTTTCTTCAGCACTTGTAGCTTCACTTATTCATTGGCCCCAGAGCTGTCAGGGCAATAGAAAGGGCTGTCCCAAAGCCCCACACGGAGTGTTGTTACCGAAACCCTCCCAACCGTAAACATTACCTTAGACCTTAGACATGACATGATAAACATGACAAAATAACATCATAACACCCAGTTGTTTTTTTAAAGTAAAAAAAGATTGACGTAAAGGTCAAGGGAAAGTTTTCCGTTGCTAAAAACTGTACAATTATACGAGGTATTCGGATGTGCTATAACAACCATATATAATACAAATATACTGGGTTGACTAATCTCTTAAGTAAATTCTGTGTGCTGCACATTATATTTGATGAAAAAAGCAGTCAGGGACTGGCGCCAGACCAAAAATAATAATGTGTTTTTCATAGTCCAGGGATGAACTCAAAAGAAATTACTAAAGTAATAACGTTGAACTATTGAACACTTCTGAAGTGTAATATGTGGTGGGATTATGGTGAATTTACAGGAGAGAGAAATTGACATCTGAGAAATTGCCTGCAACCTTTAGGTCAATCGGTCACATACTTGTTCGATGGTTCGGAAAGAATATTATGTTTCAGTGTCTTATAAAATATGTAATGGAAAATAAAACTTTAGGTGACGGAGTTAAGGTAAATAGAGATAGCTGCAGTGGCTGATGGTCCAGAGCCATTTGTGAAAGTAGGTTGACAGCCTCAAGGAAAAATTTGACTTTTTGTTAGATTCAACAGCATACAAGCCGTCTCCAAAATCACCTAAACCAATTCACTGTCTCATAATCAAGCTTCTTAATTAACACAATATTAAAATATATAATCATTTAAAGCAATTTTATTACAAAAAAGGAAATAATAATAGAAATTTACTTGCGTACCATGTCCCTAACCAGAGTGAGTCATTAGCCATAATCAAAGGCAATCATTGTGTGTTGTGCAGGGAGTTTCAAAGGAATGGTTTTTTGAACAAAATTGAAATTACCTCCCCCTGTAGTTCTTTTCAATTACCGTAGCCTACCTGGACAAGCTTAATAGAGACCATAGTTAATCATGTTATGAAATCACAGAGAGGCAAAATAATTGGAGGCAAAAGGTCATTTTGAACAGAGGGATCAGTCTCTTGGTGTTGAGTTTGTGTATGTGTGTGAGGGTGTGGCTACTCTTTTCCTCCAATAAATTATGTTCAGTCGATGTAGTTTGTCAAATCCAATACTATTGTACATTTAGTATTTTCATTTGTATGTAATCAATTAATACATATCATGAAAACAGTCGAACAGCTGATAAACAGCTAGAGTTGAAAGGGAAATTACATCTATATAGGTAACCATTGTATGTAAGAGGTTTCCACTTTCCCCTGTTTACCTCTTAGGCCACAAGATTGGAACATGATGCTGATGAGTGCCAGATGTTTTGAAGTCTAACCTTTGCACCAAAGTTTCATCTGTGAGAAAGACACAATGGTCTACATGCTCCCAATGATAAGCAAATGTATAGGGCCTAGCCTCTGTGACAAACCTTTAAGCAATAAGGAAGGTGCTACTATGAGACCCTGAGGGTGTGTACCGGAGTTCAGACAAGGAGACCCTCACAGTGTTAGAATCTATGCTTTTGGGGTGGTTTTCTGTGTATTGTAGTCTTTCATTTTTATATTCACATGTTAAAGTTTTGTATTGTAAAAATAATCATACCTTTGTGAGTTCCTTTATAAAGGGCTACGATAAGATTTATATTAAAATGTCTCACAGTATTTCGAACATGCACTTAAGTTGCCATGTACTTCACCAAGATCGGATTCTGATTGCATTTTCACCTTATCTCAGCTAAGCTGTTGTGCGCCGTGAATTGTTAGTTAATGAAAGTTGAACAATGATACTGGTGTTTCATTGACTTCCTCTCTACAGCAGGATATCCTCAAGGGAATATCGGCTAACAACCAGCTCTAGTCCCAGTTCTCAAAGCAAACACATTTACACAGCAGCTTGCATGACCCTGTGCACACACAAGATGATACACACCTACTCACACTCACAAGCACACATATACTGAGGCATATGCACATGTGCTGGCGCACACATGCTGGCGAACACAAGCACACGCAAACACACAGCCACACGCACATGAAAAAACGCACTCTGTCTCATTTAATTCTTTCCTGGAAAGATACTAGCTTGGAGTGCACTTCCCTTTTCATAGCTGCCTTGGGTCCCGCAGTCTCTGGTGGAGAGTATGAAGTGGAGATATACACAATCCATATCTCTTCCAACCACATGTCAGGGAAATTCTTGGGGAGAGTACTTTTTCTCACAATTTCTCCTTGTCTATTTTCCATCTTTACAGTGTAAGGGTTCTACTAGCCTGTAGCTGACCGAGGGCATGTGGGAATGGTTGAGGGAATGGTCGTGCTTCCGCCAGTTTGTTCCTGGCCATGGCATCTCATGACAGGATCAGATGTCTGGCTTCAGGCACTTTTAGGGCTGATTGGGGACAGATGGTGCAGTGTCTTGTACTCCCTGCTGCCTTACTGCCTTTAGGCTACAACAGAAAGGTCCATTTCTCTCTGGTGCTAACTAATGTGGGTAGACATGGAGGGCCAGTGAAATGGGTAAAGGGACAAATAAAATGAACTTACCAGACCATGACCAGGTTCAGCACAGACGGAAAGGCTGAAAAAGCCTGGCAAGTTGAATGCCGTGAATGTCTTTGGTCTGTGACAGATCATAGTTGGCTTTTGGAGCTTTACATGTTTAAGTTATTCATTGGTTGTGTATACATGGTAACAGTATAATATGTATTTTCTTAAGCAATATAATATATTATTATTCGTAATTATGTGTATGGTCATGGGTTTGAGAGAAAAACAGATTTCAGTGTTCCGGATATATGATCATGTGTTTGCTGATCTTCAAACCCCTGACCGCTTTTTTTAATTGATCTGGGCGAGCATAGTCCCACCTCGCCACAAGCCATCTTTTCACATTTCCAACTCTTTACCAGTCGAGTTAAAACCAATACAACATGTATCTCTGAGTCATCCAACTCTGTATGCCTTCAAGGAAGTTGGAAGGCTTGTTGGAGACTGTTGTTGTCCGGAGGGGACCCTGATATACTGTCCCTGGTGTTGAGCCTGCACCAGCATGGGGGCGTACAGTGGAACAGTGAGTTGGTGTTACCGCCTCACATCTCTTATCTCTGGCACAGGACAGAAGGATGAACGAGGAGGAGACTCCGTGGGGGAGGGGTGGTTTAAGATAAACAGATGCTAGGTATGGTGTCTCTCCCAAGCTGTTGTTGGAGTCTTGCCCCGCTGATTTACAAATACATCCTTGCCATGTCCCCCTTTTTTCAATGCATCCTTCTCCGAGTCAAGAGGGAAGGCAGGTTGCTTTTCCAGCTGTTTTTTTTATGCAGCTCTACACTGTGTTGCGCTTCAGCACTCCCACTGCTTTTTCTTTAACATATTGATTTGTTCAGTCAGAGCACCATGCACTCTGAGTCAGTTATCAGCTGTGCTCTCTATCTACCCCACACCCACCGCTCACCTATTTTGCTCTGGGCTGCTGCTGTGTCTGGGTGCTTTATTTATCCACCTTCTTCTCACGCTCTCTCCTGTTCCACAGTTTCTCCCTTTCACTCACTCTCTCCCCTTCTTTCGCCACTGGTCTGCACCCTTGTTTGGTGAGAACAGTGTAGGCAATTGTAAAAAAAAAAAGAAAAGACCCACCCTTCTGTCCCCCACTCACACGCAGAGTCTCTCTGTGACCTGTCAGCTTTGGCAGGCTCAGACAAGCCAAGGTCAGGTCCGCTGTCAGCTCTGCGCCACTCTCTCTGACACGTTCTTTCATAATAAAAATTGAGAATCTCCCCCACTGTTTCCCTTCCCAGATGATGCTGTGTCTCACACGCCAAAATGTGTGCCCCTCAGAGCCAAAAAGGAACATACTGTGCAGTGGGATGGGTGACCGTGTACTAGCTTTATTTACTGATAACTTGTCATTTTGCTTTTGTATGTTTAGCGTTCGGCATATGGCTAATGGCAAACAACAAAGAGGTCTGTGGACACACCTGGCAAATGAAACTTGCAGACTGACAGATACAAGCCCTGCCTCACAGGGACAACAACAACATTGAGCTCCCACCCACTTGCTACACTGACAGACGCTGATTGGAACTACAAAGTGGCTTAACACCACTTTATTTCGCCCTATACTCAACGCAAATCTAACCGAGGCCCATACAAACTGAATGGGTATCCAAAAAAAAAGAAGTACCTTTGCATTTGTACATAACATTACATACCGCTGTGAACCCCTCAAGTGAATAGAAAACCATTGTGCGTAACGATTAATCTATTGTTCACAATTCCATATGAAAACAAGACTGTCCATTTTGACAGACATATATAAGTGTTGTGACATTGTAAGTAGACTACCAAACCATTTGTAACCACCACAAGTACAACATAATACATTTGCCAATAATAAAAATAACAGAATAGCTATGAGCACCTTGAGGTGCTGATAAGGCAGTGATCAATCCTACCTTCCACACTATTTGGCAATGTGCTGTTTGTAAAAACGTTCCAACATGGAGTGTAGGTAAACCATAAAGACATTTAACATAACTGTTATTAATGTACCATGCGGCATGTTTTAATTACATAAAAGACGAAGATAGAAATGACCATCATGCAGTCCTCTGAGAACAATATAATGTACATCTTGGTGAATCACAAAGTACTCTTGCCTAGTTATAGTGATTTTATAGTATTGCATCATGAGCAGGGAATCTTTCAATCTGGAGACATAGAGGCAGGAAATTGTCAATTAACATCAAAATCTAATTTCCTCATGGCACTTTGGGGACATCAGCAGTCAAGCATGATAGCACATTTTATGCTTGCATAATCATCATAGTTATTGCACAGACGAGAGCTTTTAGAGTTTATCTTCATCAAAAAATGACATTTGAGTATCTCAGAGTTTCTCGATATTACCTTTGTAGAATAAGTTAATTTCAAAATGTTCCCTTTTGCCTGGGCCAATTCTTCACTTTCAAATATGTTTCGAATTATTTGAGTCTTCTACTTCCAGGTGTGGAAAGGGGAACTAATTTGTGCTTGGAAGTAAAATGAATGCGTGCTCAGACTTTACAGAAAAAAAAGGGATATGTTAACCTCATACAGCTGCTGAGCTTTAGAAGCTGGAGAACCAGTCATTTGCTGAAGCAGCAAAAGAAAATAGATTTGCTGCCTTGCATTCAGTTGGAGAACGGAGTCAAAAAAATGTATCACAGGAAATGCCAAGGAACAGAAAAACAACTTTATAAATTTGGCATGCAACATACAGCATGACAATAACTCTACCTGTGATTTATTGTGTAACTACCACGAGTCTTTCAATTTCAAACATCTGTACAAGTAAGATCGTTGTAACAAATTAGCAGGACGTTGTAAATTGCATCTTAAGTAGCACATGATATTTGTTAAAGCTAGCCATTCATATACCAAGGCTCTCTCCCTTTACTCTCCTACTCTCTGGAATCAGACTGGGATGTCTATTGAGAGATTCACACCTGCCATAATTATAGTCTTTTCCATCTCCCTGACAGCTGACACAAATTGAATGGCACATAGTGACTAGACACATACGTCACAGCTGCAACTGTGTCTGTGTGCCAGTTAGAATTTGAAGGGAACAACTTCCGTGTCCACTGCACTTTTTTTGGAGAGTCTAAATTTAGAGTTTGTCTTGCTCAAAAACGACATGCCCTCAAGCCTGATGTTTTGTCACTCAGCCAGTGGTAAGCTGTTTTCCTTGGCTTAGTGAATAGTATGCTGCTCCTGTTTTGTAGCACCTCAGCTCCTACCATTAAAACGAAAGGGGGCCGCCTCAGGGAAGTGTCTATGGAGTGCCTGAGATGCCAACAATGTCTCCCCGCTTTGTCATTTTCTGGCTGCTCAGAATGACTGCCATTTACGTGACACACACACAACACTGACAACCCAACGGAGGTGCCTCGAGTTTGAGCTGACATAGGAACCACTGTTTGTGGTTCATGTTGGTGTTGATTCTCTGACTCCAGTAGGAGTATTGCATGCAGTCAATATGCCTTGGCCGGGCATACACTCTCCCGGGGCTAGACAAGGTCAGCTGTCATGTGCATTTCAGTGTATAGTCCAGCCTTCAGCCTTAAATGTAGAAAGTGTCTACTTTAAATCTATTCCACCCAGACTTCCACATTTTCCACAACTCTCCCGAAATAGAGAAGGGGATGACTTCGCGGTAAGCCATTCTTAATGCCCGACACACCAGCGTTTCTTTTCCTGCTGTAAGAAGCAGGTCAAGCGGTATACATGATGTTTGGTCTGCACTGAAATGAGGGATACTCACTGGTTGGCATGGGCTGTGTTCGGGCTTCGGTATGCGTCTGTGCATGGGTCAGGGTAATAGCCAGGGCTGAAGAGTTCTCCATGCTGACAGGGTGTTGTGATATTCAGAGAAGGGGATTGAGTGGGACAGCTGACAGAGGGAGAGACACTGAGAGGAAGAGAGACGGAGAGAGAAAAAGGGAGGGATAAAGAGAGAGGGAAAACCAGAGGGTAGAGGGCTTTCCTGGAGGAGGAGTAAAAGGCTGCTACACAGCTCTCTGGTTACATGTCTCTATGGGAAAGGAAGCAAGAGGAAATGGTGCATTAATCTCTCTGCCTTCCCTGCTGGATATAATCACATTGACGCATAGTTGCTAACACACACACACAAAGAAAATAGCATGAAGGCTCTAGATATAGAGTTTCACTGATTAGATTCCATAAAATTAGGTTCAAGGTCATGCCAGAACCGAATGTTAATTCCACAGGATATGGCTAAAATAACTTGCTTAAATGCACTCTTGTTATCATGCAAGATTTTTTATTGAGGCATTAACTTTAAGTTAATGCTAGCCAAATGGTTTATGATGGATTGGAGCTCTAGGCATTTGTACATTGTTGCAGGCGTGGCTAGGGCAATGGGTGTGGTTAAGTCACCCCTGGTTGGGTACACCAGCATGCCCTCTTGTGATTGACAGGCACCGCTCATGTTCCTGGTTTTCCTCCCCTGTTTAGATTATTGCTTTCCCCTGGTTCTACAGTTTGCTATTTATGCCCTTTAATTTATTGTCCCCTGGTTGAACCATTGTGTGATGTTGGTCCATCAGTTGAATAAGTCCTCTATGAAATATATTCCATATTCTATGGAAACATATCTGCACTCCGGTCTTGCCTGTGTCCTCCCTGGCAACCTTGACATGTGCTTTTTGTACGCTTCATGTCCTACCATGCAGTGTGCTGTTTGTTTGCATGCTTTTTTTTCTTGTTTGAGAATACACGTATGTGTTTGTATGTATGTCAGATGTCACAGTCCACCTACCAAATGCATACCAAAAGCAGTATAGAATATGTTATAACGAACTAAGTTCTCATGTGAATGATGTTTGTTTTTCCTCTGTGTTCACTCAAAGTTTCCAGGGAAGAAGTCAACACTGACTGTTCATGAAAAACTCTGCAAACAGACACATGCTGGGTATCTCCCTCCAAACACAGTGGGTCATGGCTCAGTCAAAATTTGAGCTTGGCTTTCCCAAGCCCCTGGAAAGGCTCCATAAACCACAGCCCTGCCTTCTCTGCCCAGTGGAATCTGTTGCCTGCTGACCCAACAGCTTTCGAACAAACAGAGGAAGTGAGGCTTTGAGGAAGCATTGAGGGGGACTTTATCATAGTGTAACAGTCAGAAATATACTCTGGAGGGCTGAGTAATGTCACAGAGCCTTGGCCCCGCTCCTGCAACCCTGAGCTTCTCCATTAGCATGCATATAGTTGCATTACACATTCCCTTTTAATGAAATAGCGCAATAGCAACAACTTAAATTTTCCAATATCTCCATCATACCTTATCATCATACTTTATCATTTATTTTGACACATTTTCTATTGAAAAATAGCCCAAAGCAAGTGAATGATTTGACATCAGTGCAGGAACTATGTCCCTCACTCAGCCAAGGTGGGCTTTTGTTTAGTCAGCATTGGGTCCCTAATTTCTAAAATAGTGCCATAAAGCCTTGACTTCAATCACAGCTGCCCCAAGTGTTCACCTTCTTTACTAAAACGTCTTAATCTGTTTTCTTTGGTAGGTTAACAATCCCTTAGGACAATTACCATCAGATAAATGTGCCCTTTTAAATGTGAAGAAACAAGCAACTGCAGTACTCATGCTACACATCTCAGGCTTAAATTAAATGTAAATGCTGGCATCGGTATAGGAAGCCTTGTTCTTCCTAAAGTCATGGATAACTGGTCGGAAGGAGTGCACTATCTAGAATCATGAGGAGGCTTGTCTAGATGACGTTTCGATGGTCCATTTTCCATAAACACTCTACTCCAACTGTTAAAAACATTACTACGGACATCCTTTACAGAAGAATGACCCTAAAAGGAGCACTCACCAACTTTCCAGAGCTGTAGAGCAGCACAATTCCGTAAGACCAGCAACTATTCTCCTGAACTTTCCCTGTGCTCTCCCCAAACAAGAGGCCGGACTGTTTTTCAAGGAGAGTATGTGGAGGTTACATCCTTTCTCTTTTTAAAGGATTCCTTCACGTACGCCATTAACTCCACTTGCTTTTTTTTTGGGAGAACATACTGAGCTGCACGTAACTTATTTTCTGGGGGAGGGGGGTTAAAAAACTCTAGTAATGATATTTCCTTTTCCACCAATGCCTTGCAAATTCCCTCCCAGGACCATGCAAATCCACAGCTGTTGAGTGGGCAGAGTCTCACTTCTGTCAGTGGTGGAAGGAGGGGATAGGAAAAAGGAGGAGGGGATGGGGGTAGGGCTTTGCCCTTTAGCCAAAAAGGAGTTTTGTGGATAACTTTCCGCTTCCTGCATTTCAAATGTGTGAATAGCATGTCATTTCATGATTCTTTATGTAGCTTGCTTATTGAACTCTTATTCAAGATAAAATGACAGTTTTCTGTGTGCATACAATGCAGGGTGTGAGGAGAAAAACGAAAAGAGAGGTGCAGTGTAGAGCAACTGGGCTGTTCAATATTTCAAGAGTGTTCGACCAAACACATGTTCAGTTTTGGCTAATTTTAAACCCATAAAGCTCATTGGGAAGCTTGACAGTCTTTTAAAATGATTCATTCAAGAGTAGCTTAGGAGCGTTATTCACCAAGCGAGTGGACATTCTACTGGAATCCTTTCTGTACCCACAATGGTTAATCTAGTTGTCACAATTCAAGTACTCAGCACAAAGAATCACCGGGTCTTTCATCTTCCTGTGATGGGGAAAACTAAGACCAAGAAACTATAGTATCATCAAAGCCTATTGGATTAGAGCAGTAACTGCCATTGCAATCCATATTGATTAGCATTACAATGAATATCAAGAATGGATTACTTTTCAAATTGTATCACGTCAAAGTTTCATATTCAAATTAATGCTGAATGGTTAAAATAGGCTGCTCACTGTGAATTGGACAATTCATTTATCAAATTAAAAAAAAAAAGGAATGTGAAGGAGCTTACCTTATCGTACAAAAAGATTATTCAGTTCCACACACAATGCACAAATAAACTGTTTCTAAAAATATCCAATAGCAAAGACTTCACCACAAATGTGCATCACAAAGGCGCATTAACAAAAATCTCATGATATAGGCGCACAGATGTAAAATGCTAACCTTGTCATGTTCGACTATGTATATCATGATCGATTGTGTGTTACATTTTTGTTTACTTCTAGTGTAGGGGATAGAAAGCTAAAATGAATCAATATAACAGGTCTAAATTGTTGACATTAAGATGCGTTGTCCATTTAAATAATTGTCTAATGTTTTATCACACCTTCTCCAATAAAGTTGTTTAATCTCGTGCCCCATGCAATCATTTATCAAGTGTTATCCATAAATATTACATATTTTGGGACCACTGTATTTATTAGCGCAAACATAGTACTGTATACAGTAATGGCACTTTTTGTGTCAATCAGTAAAAATATTTGATGTATTTTGAACAGAATATTTCACAGTTTTTCACTTTTAAATTTGATTGCTGCTCGAGTCAAAATCAGTTCACAAATTCATCTTTATGTAAAACATAACAAACTGAAACTCTGTTTCAGCTCAACCCACTCACAGACATAGTTTGAGGAAACTCCCCTCTGACAAAGAACTTAATTTAATGTATGAACATCTTTACCAACTTCATTCAGTTTTTGACTAATGAACAATGACTAAATCCAAGCAAGATTAAGACAGAAGAATAATGCTTGATGTTTTTTTTAACTTGTTGTCACATTTACTATTGCCAAAGAAGTGCTGAATGCCCCTTGCAAACCTTTTTTACTTGACTTGAAAAGCACACAACGTGAGGTTGGATGCCATGGCACTTTGACGGACCGCTAAGTAAATAAATCTTGGTTGTGTGGTACAGAATAGCTTTTTAATTGCTACCTTCCTTTAAAAATGGAGCTGACTGGTGCTTGTCATAGACTACAGATGCCGAGCAAACTGTTTTTATACCACGTTCGTTGGTGCCAGATGTTCCCCTGTCATTACAGCTATTACATTAATTACCTAGAAAACTTATTGTGTATTGCTCTGCCAAAGAGGGAGATGCTACACACTGCCATACAGCCTGCTATGAATATATTCATTCAGATCTCTACCTCATGAATTCACACAGCCAGTGGGGCATACTATGAAATACCCATAACTCACGTTCGTCACACCGTCAAGAGAGCAAATATGTGGCTGTTGTGATATTGGCTTCTCCCACCGTTTCCCTGAAGGATCTACTGGGCCATCTAAGAGATATATTGATTATATAGGCACAAAACTTTCATGGTTTTTAATTAGTATTCATTATACATTATCCCTTGGGTATACTTCATTTTACTAAAGTTTCTGGGTGGTTTAGTATGCACAATGGGACCTATGTAGTGTTCTCATCCATTACCGATTTCTGTGTTTGTTGTAATTACGGAAAATAGCCACTTTCCCCACCAGCAGGCAAGCCCAGACAGACGACTGATGATTGGATTTCAGGTTGCACAAGGCGCACACACAAGCGCGCACACACACCTACACACACACACACATACACACACACACACACACACACACACACACACACACACACACACACACACACACACACAATTGATTAGCAAAATTAGTTGAGCAAACAAAACCCAGTGACATTTTTACGCAAAATTAAAGTGGTTCTGATTTCATACCCATCTTTGACATTATACCATAGTTTAATTTTGTTTTCTGCCCCTCATTTTATTGACAGTTAACAGCAGGTAAATGTTTTAGCATTTTATGTAATGTTAGTATTCCATGAAAAAAACACAACACCTTCTCTCCAGTGATTCTCAAAAACCTATTTAACGGCTACAAGAACATGCCTAATAAATAAGATAAAACAAAAATCGGAATCTAGTTTGACGAAAGAATAGCAGAAGCTGAGGAGCTTTATGCCTGTTTTTTCTATGAGTATGATTACACACTTAAGGATATGGCTAGTTATATTATATTCTTTCTTATGTTCTTTCTGACAGTAGATTTAGCCTAATTGTGCAAATGTACTGATTGATCTTATTCAGTCATTTATCGCAACTATTTTGGAAGACTACTCTAATTGAACCAATCAATGTGTAAAAAGCTAAGCCTCTTTAATAAGAGACTCATTGAAAATTATGAGTCTGTTGGGCTTGTGGCAACAACGTAATGGTAAAAGCAAAGACCAACATTTGGTTACTGTTTGGATGACAAAGAGATGCATTTAAATCACAGGAGAGGGGCAAAGCACATTTATAACAATCACAGCTTCATCTTCTCCCGAAACCCTTTAAGGACGAGAAAGTTGAAGGATGGTTATGGCAGAATGAGATTTGCGATGGATGTCACAAATGCCACCCTGGTGAGGATTCTCATTGCTGCCATTTGGGCTTGTCAGTACTTGCGTCTCATCAGGTGCCAGAGGCAGATGCAGCTGAAAGCTTGAGCAGGACAAAGAATCACTGTTAAAATTGATAGCAATCTCCAGAACCTAAACATTGTACATCTGAGTGGTCATTTTTATTCTAGATTTAAATGGGGACGACGGTTCGCCGCTCCATTTAATGGAAAGATGGCAAAGATGAGAGGAAAACAGTCAGACGAGCAAGAAAGAGAGAGAGCCAGAAAGAGAAGGAGACAGAGGCGATCGAGGTAGGGCAATGTGTTACCATTACTCAGTATAGCAATTTCTCATCTCCTTCCCTTCCTATTTTCCCGTAAGGGGAGATTGGGTCAACCGATTGAGAGAAACCATCAAAGATAAACAACACTTTTGTTTGGGGAGAATCCAGGGGGAATTTGCAGGGAATGAGCCATATCAAACAATCACTAGCTCTATCTCACAGGCTTATCAGCCTGTACTAGCAGTTCATGTCGGAGAATCATGCTTCAGCTGTCTCCGTGGCCAGTCACCATATCAAACCGCACCTGTCACTCCTAACTTTTCACTTTTGTTGAATTCATTCCTCTAGCCGATGGCTTATAGGCTGCTCTGTGTGTGGTTACTTTGTGCCTAATTGGAGTGCTATTCTCGAGTAAGCGTCTGTGAGATGTGCTTCAAGGAAGCTAAAGGCCCCCTACTGTATGTGCAGACTCACAGGAGAATGAAAGAATGTCTTTGTCTGACTCATGCACCCAGCCTGCAGGAAAGATATACTCTACGAAAGTCAGTCCTCTCTCTCATTGGTGGTGCCTTTGAGTTGACAATGAAAGTAAATGTGTACAGTGAAATAAAAGAAACTGAAGAGAAAATAGTTCTCTAAGCTAGTCAGACTGAGAGACATCCTGAGAGATGAGGGCGGCATTATTAAGGATAAAGGATGAAAAGCAGAACATTCTGTCTTTGTATACCTCTTTAAACACTTACACTGACAGTCATGTAACAAAATGTATGCACATGATATTCTTTTTTCCACGGTGCTGCAATATCCGTAATGCCATTATCCAAAATTGAATTGAATCCATTGTTTAGGGCCCTTTCATTCCTAACAGTCTGTACCAGGGTCCAAATCCAAAGTGAAATATATTTGTTTCATTGTATGCAGCACGGTGGCGCAGTGGTTAGCACTGTTGCCTCACAGTAAGAAGGTCCTGGGTTCAATCCTGACT
>JAVQJS010073214.1:0-26084 GCA_036024795.1 Galaxias rostratus
AAATCCCCCCCCCCCAAAAAAAAAACATCATACGTGTCAGTGTGTGGCAACAAAAGGTTTTCCAATACTATCCAGCTATTTGCTCATTTGAATAATTCCCAGATCTCAAAGGGAAGGCCACATACTCACCATCTCCTCAGGGGTGTAGTACTCTGAGGCTATATTAAGAGAAGGCATTTCCAGGGACTGTGCCTGGTTTCGCAGAGTCTCCCTGATGGCCTGGAGTTCTCGTTCACGTGCACCCTCAGCAAAACCCCCTGTGCTAAGACGGAAGCTCTTCTTCTTTTCACCGTCAATCTCCTCATCATATTTGGACAGCACTGTGTGTGGCTTGAACTGCAATAAATAAGTAAGTGCGCACATTTACAAAACTTGCTATAGTGAGAGCCACTTATTTTATGTTGAACTTTAAATTGCTTTCAGAGTCCCCTCTTACCGTGACCATGTCGTCAACACTCTCGTCTTCTGCGTAAGGTTTGTAATCTGGCTTTTTCTTTTTTAACTCAACATTTTTATCTGCCTTCTCTCGATCCACAAGTCCAACATTTACAAGAACATCATCTTCCTCTTCAAGCACACCTGGGGAGAGGAACACATGCACATTGTGACTCATTACAGGTAGACATGCAGTGTGCACTGTTTTGCTTGCCAATGGACGAAATGGTTTAACCATATTCCCCTTAAAAATCCCAGGAATGATTAATCTTATACTCTTACCTTTGTCTTGAAGTGTAAGAATGACTGTTTCACCCTCTTTGAACGACTCCATCTTGTGCTGCACTGTGAGACCCTTTAGGTCCCGAGAACTGTAGGCTGACTTTTAACATCATTAAGAGGACAGATGTTACAGATGTACAGAAAACAAAGCACTTCACTTTGAATGTTTCAGTGACCTGACGGGACTTCACCTTTTTCTTCTGTCCAAATTCTTCCTCAACAAGATTGCTGACCCCGAACTCCTGATCCATTTCTTCCAGAAGTTTGGCCTGTTTCAAAGACAGACAAGCTCTGTCAGTTAGTTTCATCCAAATTTGAAAGAGAAAGAAAAGAGAAACACATAAAAACACGTACTCTCTTTTCTGCCATTTCTTTTTCTTTAGCCATTTTTCGATTCTTTTCAACCCAGGCTGTAGTGTCATCCAACCAGTCATCTTCTGCTAAAGTCTTCACCTTTCTGAGTGCACAAAATGTCAATCATCCCAATTAGTAAAAAAAGTGAGTGCAGTGCCATAATCTGTAAATAACAGCTTTGGATAGTTAGCAAAGTGAAGAACATTAACATAAATTATAATTAAAACAAAAACTTGGTTTAGTAGCAACAACTTTTTTTTTCAATCTATGTGTGTTAATGTTGGGTTTTTTGTTCACATGATATGTGCCTACACCAAACTAGTAATGCTAACAAATATTCCCAATATTATCCTTTACCCCAGTTTCTGGTTCAAGAGTCGTTTTTCTTTCATAGCTGCCAGTTTCTCCCTCATCTCTTTTTGTTGACGCAAGTGAATAGGGTTGATTGTCTCTGCAACAACAGGATCCTCCTTGGTGCCAATCTCTGTGGTAGCAAACATTGGCAGTGTTCATGAGTAAAGATGTGCTCAAATGATTAAACATAAGTGGAAGCATTCCAGTTTTTAATACAGTAGGTCACATCTAACCTTTCTTTTCTTGATCCATCTCCAGGGGCTTCAAACCTAATTTGGCTCGGAGTTTGCTGTTATAAAAACATAGATATATCTTAAAAATACTTTGACACATTTTATTTTCAAACACAGCTTGTCTGTCACTTACTTTGTTTCCTCGATACTGAGTGATGCATCTCCGCTAGCAGACTGTGGTCCAAGCTCTACAGAATAAACAGAAATGTTTGAATACCTTGCATTCAACATATTAATTTGATATCACCACATATACATAGTTTAACAACTGACACATTGCACTTGCAGCATAAGTAAGGATCTTTTTTGTTGTGATAAACATGTGAGTTGCCAAATTACGTTACCTGTGCTTTCCACATTTCCAGGTTCCACTTTCTCCTTTTTCACTCGTGGCTCTCCTGTACTTCTCTCGCCTTTCCCACGACTTTCCCTCTCTGAACCACGTCCGCTCCTATCCTTCGATCTGGATCGTTTTCTCTTCTCTCTATCACGGGTCCCATCTCTTTCCTTGTCCCTTTCTCTGTCCTTGTGGCGGTGTTTCTTATGTTCGCGATGACGTTCCTCGCCATCCTTTTCTTTATCACGGCCTTTTTCTTTGTGTTTCTTAGATGATCCCATTATATATCTCAAATTGCTTGTTAATTGCCAACTACTATTTTGCCAGCCAAGGCAATATACGCTTTAACACTTAACTAATGTTTCAATTTGCCAGGCAGTACTTGTACCTACGCTGCCTTAAGATGTATCTAGTTAAAGAAATAGGAACAGTTGGCCAGCTAGCTAGCTAGCTAGCTCGCTCGCTATGTAGAAAGACAGATAAAGATTGTGTGGCTAACGTTGATTAAAACACTAAGCTACAACAGTGCCTACTTCAACGTTAAAACCAGCAATCTAGTCAGCGAGCAATCCATCATATTTGATAAAAGACAACGTTTGACCTCGGGTGAGCTAGAAACGTTATTTTTAATAGCTGGATAGCTAGCTTAAAGCAAAAACAAACGTACCGGACGACGCGATCCTGGGGTCAAAGTGATATACTTCCTGGGGTCACTTCAGACGTCACATAAAAATGCTTCCTACGCGTAATGCACGTGATAAAAAAATTGCTCTTGGTTCGCTGCGAGGTATAGGAGACGGTCGCAGAGCAGAAATGCCGAAACAAAATCGCAGCGCCTAATACGTCATCTACGTTATGAGATTTACTGTCGCTAATCCATTCGCATACGTAGCATGGCCCCTGTCACTTTATGTACCTCACATACCTCGTATAACAACGTGCATGAACAGCCTTTTTAAACCAGAATTAAAAAAGGAGGAACAAAATTAAATAATAAAAACGTTTTAACTGAGAGCGGGCTAGTTTTAGAATCTTTCTTGACCCAGATCCTATCTAATTGATTGTACTTTCAAAAATCAGCGGCAACGTTAAAATAATTCGAATTTTGTGCGCAGCGCAAGATGACAATTTCGGGCGGCGAACGACTCTTTGCGGCCAAAGGTCAACTCAAATAACAAGAAACAATGGCACAGCAAGCGCAGCTCATGTTTTAACGCTGGTCATGTGCAAACAAATTCAAACAACTCAAAACATTAAATTACCAGATGAGTATACACAAAATAAAAATATATATAATACACAATTGACCAGCAGAGAAAGTCAGAATTTGTTATGTGATTTAATTAACGGCTATTTAACAGAATAAAATGAAAATGACCCAAGGTACTAAAATGTTTATGTGACAATGGCGTGAGTTGTCGAACTCGGCATGAATGCAACATTTATTTTTTTAAATTGCCCTTAAACATTTAGAAGAGTTAGAACTTGTGTGGGGGACCTTGTAAACTTAAAACATGCACAACAACAATATTTTATATATTTTTTATAAAGTACGGATACAACCAAAAAGTATTTGAAAATGTGACTGGTAATAAAAAAAATTTTTTTGAGCACCAATAAATATTCTACATGTTTAAAACAAAACAAAGGTAAGGACATTTGAACTGAACATTTGGAACCATTGCAAATATGTATTGGTCCTTTCATTATTCCATAGCTTATTGTGTTGAACGTATTTTCAAAACGTGTTATCATAAACTTTACATTTTAACATTTGGTAGTCAAAGCAGTCTTTCTAAAACGACTTCTTTGCATGACGGTATTGAGCGTCACTGCACTGTCCCGTTGAGACAGCAACACGCCAAGTCTTGTCACACGTAGCCTACCATTTCTTCAACTTTGACTTTGTAGAGGGAACACTCAGAGCGTGTCTTTCACCCGCAGCACACAATGTGTCAAGTCAGTTTTTTTCTCATCATTTGGCAGTAAGCAATGCATCACTCCGCATAACAACGGAAGGTTCGAAAGCTAAAAACTTAACCATAATGTTCCTTTTTTTAACAATCATACTTAATGCAATGCTTTACAATTTAAGATCTGCTTAAAATCCCAGACATGCTTTGCTAAATAAAATAAAATGCTTTTTAATTAGATACAATAAAATTATACTTAAGTAAATACAATAAAATGCTATTTAATTAAAGACTATAAAATTAAACACAACTAAATTAGATAAAATTTAATTAAATTAAACTAAATGAAATGAAAGTAAACCAAAGTCAAAGTAATGTCTCACTATTTGTATCAGCATGGGGAAGGGGGAGTCTGAAGTTGTCTCCATAGGCTCAACATTTCCCTGGGGCTTCGCTTATGAACAAGTAACACAGAATTGTATGCACAGGGCTTAACCCTCTCTGATTCAGGTAGGTCGAAGGTTAAAAAACCCAGGTGATGTGTTGGAGACAGTCCAAGTCTGTGGAGGCACATACCCAGATACACATCATCAATAGGAAACATGTGCACCCTTTCAGATACTTTTGTAAGACGCTGGGCAAGAGATCCAGAATACACCACCCCTCCTCCTCCACCATAAGGTGGGTAAAGTCCCTTATAGAAACTTTCTGGGATATAGTATTTTGCGGATGGTTCTCGGTTTGGTTTAGCATTGTTGATTACATCCCCAACAAATAAATCCAAGAACCTGTCTGTTTGATTGTTATCTGCTCTCCACATATTGTGCTCTTCCCACTGCTTGTGCAAGTACTCCAATAGGGCACTGGTTCTTACAAAGACATCATCATCACCTTTGAAGATGAAGATTGCTCCAGGGCAATAATGCTGTAGCCAGCGCCAGAATAACACGTCTTTTAAGGTTAGGTTGAAAAATGTATCTCTAAAGTCCCACTGCAAGATGTCTCCATGTTGCAGGTTCTCCAACTCCAGAAGGCTCCTTAGGTCTGGGTGAGGACCTGTTGTTGAGTCTTGTCTTCCCAAAAGAAAAACAGTGCGCACCAGTCCACCTCTGCTGTCGAGCTCCCCCTTCACCAATCCACTCCGACCCCATGTTTCACGAATAGCTTGCCTGTTCTCAAAGTTACCAACTTGAGACTTGATGGCCATCAAGAGCATTGGGGTGTCCAACCCAAAGCTTTTATTGCCTGCACAGAGTGTAGGCTGGTTCATGAGTAGTGGATACTCCCTACAATGCATTGACTTGATGAATGCTTTCATCTGCTCTGGCATGGCGTTGAAGTCATTTGGGAGAGATCCAGAGCACTGTTCTTGGACACAGTTTGTAAAACAATTCTCCTCTGGTGACTTAGTACTAAGTCTCCTAGGTATATTTGCGGTTGTATTTAGTTGCAATATCGGATTATATTGGCGATCCAAAAGATGTTGCAGCTGGTTCCACAAAGCACTCTCTTCCAGGCGAAGGTTCCAGAAAGACTTAAGTGGATGCGCAGCTTTATTTCCTGAGTGTTCAGAGGCCCCTGGGGCTACAAAATGAACTGGTATATGGGGTGGGGAGTAAGAAATTGTGACAAAAATTGACACCATAATATAAATCAGAAGATGGCCTGTCATCATGCATGGCAGAAGGCACATGCACAAGATTCTTCCATTGCATCTGCACCTGGCCATTAGCTACTGTAAACAAAATAGAAACACACAAATTTACTAATCATTATAAAAGAACAAAGAAGAGTCATTTTGGTTAGTTTACATATATTCGTGTTTTTGCCTTAAGTGCCGTAAATAACTGACATAGGGACACTGCAACCGTCAGAAACAGAATCTCCGAGGAGTTGTCGTCTCCTAGGTGATGCACCAGAGAGCTTATTATTTGTGCTCTGCCAAGGACTCAAAGCATCACAAAGACCATTATGTTTACATCACGTAGGCCTACCAGTAGGCAAAATATTAGAAGGAAACAGGGGAATTTGATGGACGAATTCTCTCAATTATGTATTCAACCATTACAGGTTTAAAGCCAAGCAGCATAAAGATACTCACAACTTTGCAATAAAATAGATTTAAGTTTTGGATAATATTTTGGATTTAAGCTTTAGCATAATTAAACAAAACACTTTCACATTTCTAGAAATCCGGGAGAAAATGTTATTGAATAGAATACATGGGGAAAACGTAAACTATACTTACAAGTTAGCCAGAAGGATGTCAAGTGAAAAAGGTTCAAGAGGTATTTTTTCTAGTCCAAGATCAATTTATTCAACATTGTATCGCAGTTGCAGGGTAAATACACAAATGTCCAACTCTTAAATCCATTATATCTTAAATCTTTGACAACTGACAAAAATGAAAGAGAATTCGCTATTCGCGAAAATAGAACACAATGTAAAAGCTACACAGGTAGTTGCATTAGTGAAGGTTAAAGCGCCTGCGCCTCTTATCCATTGGGAATGGGATGAGAGAAAGGGTCTGTAATCTGCCTGTTTATTTATAGGCATTGTTCACGTTAAGCTATTGTTATAGGCCCCAAAAAAGTTACTTAAGCAAGGCTATTATTTTTTACACTATGAGCCTCTTACACGTGCGTTATGCAATCCGGTAAACAGAACAACATTTGTGAATGTTGAAGCTAAACTTTATAATACTTTACTCATAGGATTTCTATCACACCAAATATCACGGGCAAAGGAGATAGCAAGAACATACACAAATGAAACCGAAATGGGCATAAATGTTTACATTTCTTTCTTTCTTTTCTTTTTTGGGGGGGAATCTGTACACAATTTGCATATAATGGATCACAATGGCATGTGCCCTAATTTGTATAATGGAGAATGGCAGAGACATGGATGAATGCGCCACACCCTTAGTTTTGACTGAAGTAGTGTGGACTAATCAACACTGGCTGTTTTTATCATCTCAGAGGATGACTACCTATAGCTTGGATAATTTTATACAGCTGTTTATGCAATTGTTAGGTTTTAAACACATAGATCAGTGTTCCCCAAAATAAGTCTGAACTGGAGGTCTGATAAGCCAAATAGCTACCCCCTGTCCAGCGCCAAAACATTTTGGAAGAAAAAAACAGTAATTGCATTCTAAAAACAATAAACTGCATTAATACGGTACTATCATTTTAAACAGTGCCTTTAACAATTTTTCCAAGAATAATTCTTTCAACACCCCAACTGACTTTTATATTAAACTTTACAATATTGGGGTCAGCTCTGGATTTGGGCCGCGAAATGGGTATCAAGCGTGACATCAGATCAACATACATATGGACAACAAAGGTCTTTGCTAAGCCAGTAAGAACATATAGGCCTATTATCCCAGCTCCTATATGTTTTAAAGCAAAACAGTTAAGTGGCTTTGATTAAGTTGATTAGCTACTCAACTACTGACAGTGTCGTTAAAAACGTCATGCATAATAGGACTCATTTGGACGCCCTGTGTGAGTGTGTGTCCTCTGCACGTACAGGTTTTTAATGTCTAATTCGCGCTTTGAACCTTTTCACGTGGCCTGTCATTAACGCACTGACACCGGTGCCAGGATTCTAGTTCAGATCGTTTTCAGAGACGAACATTAAGTACATGAATATGCATTCCTCTCCCAACGGAATCAAATTGAAATGGCTCCTTCATTCACAAGACACACACGGTCTTCGTAATGAACAAACTTAATTTGGAGAGCGTTGAGCGAACGTGAGTGCGAATGTTGCTTTTGGAATTTTGAAAACAAAATCAATTAACAGAAGATGTGGTCTACTGAACGTTCATTTAATATTTGTATTGAAACGTTTACAGTATAGATATTAGATGAAAAATGTATGACTTCATTAGTTTTTCTAATCAACATACAGAAATGATCTGCTACTTCCGGCAAGAGTCCAACTCCAACACCAATACGGTGCGAGTACCACCAATTGTGAAACACTGCTCTGGCGATTTACTGTGGGACATACTCAATGTATAAAACAATAAAACATAATGAAACATCATGGAGGAAATGCATGCGTTCTAAATGTTCTCATACGACTTACGGCTCGAAATCAATGACTTATAAAACTGTCATTTAACACGTAAACAGCATTCATTTAATATTTTAGGAAAATCTAATTTAATTGGTTAGTGAGGTGGTCTAGTGCTATCTCAATATAACTTTACATAGTCTTGGTAATGCTTTCCATGTTTTCAATTCTGGTAAAATGTTCCTAACGTCCATAGAAAAAAAGCATAGCTCTCTTCGCTTCCTGGTTGCTTCTACTTAGTGTACTGCTTCATAAATACTAAGTGAGTGTAGTATGCGTTAGGCTTCCAAAAAGAACACATGCAATGAACGCAAGAGGACCCTCTCATCGATCTACCCCGAGGGTACTTAATCACACCATCCAGTCTCCCCAACCGACTCTTACGCAATCGTGAACAATACAGATTCGGGTGGGGTGAGAATGTGAATCATCAATTGCAATCTGACATTCCCATTGATGGGAATGTCACAGATCAATAATTTCCAAACCGACACTCCTGGTTTGATCAGTGACGGCTAATTATTAGCAAGCACTGAGCATCCTCAACATTGACCACTTATAATATATTTCCATTGAACCTGCATTAGTTTAGCACAAGTCGAGCACACTAGTGTCTATCGTTATATTTTTTATATAATGTAAATATTAATTTGATACCATGTTTCCAGTCTATTATATTTTAGTTACAGACGGATACATTTTCCTCCCTGTAGCTTGTTGTAAAAAATTTATTTCAAGAACCAGTTCCAGTGTGTTTACAGGAAAGTCAACACAAAGAACAATTTCGTTGTCTATTCACCTGGTCTTACTTATTTTCATCCCTTTCACACACTCAGTGTTGTCTTCTATGTACAATTGGAATAACATATCATGTTAAAACCATTAACTAATATGGTTGGTAATACTATTAACATTGATCTCCATTACTGTTGCAGAAGAGCATCATCACAGTTTCTTATCACAGTCAGCAATAGGAAAGAATACATCTTAAAAGTGTTCTAAGACTCAAAGATCTTAGAAGTACACCATCCATTATGATAACACTAAGGAAACGTGAGAGCAACAGTGAAAGTCTTATAGCGGGCTTGAGTACTCGGTCACACTGTGATAGGTCAACAAATCCAGCTTCTTGAGTAGCACAGGCAGAACATTGAAATTGTATTCAACAGGGACAGTTTAAGCAGGGCATCCACATGCAAGTCCACTTTGTGTCAACCAACCTTGGGGGAATATTCATTGTTTTGCATCAGTTTAATGTGACATATACTCCTCTTTCAGTAGCAGCATTATATTTGTCACAGTGCACTGTTTTTTTTTTACAAAGTATTTCTGATAATAGTTACATAATAATTCAGACATTGCCTAAATACATGGACCTAGTACAACTATATGAAAATATGAAATCCGTTAAGAATAAAGCCATTTGGAAAAGCAAACTGTAGGACGTGAGCACTTTGAAACGTGAAAAAATCAAATGTATTGTTGTTAGTATTGATGTCGAATCAGTTAAACTAAAGTTGTTTTTCACAGTCCCTCAAAACTGGCCAGGATTGATTTTAGCACACTCTGTAACTGCATGGTAAACACCAATGCGATGGGTTAAAAGGAATCAGAGCTTGTTGTAAATAAGATAGGGCATTTAGAATGAATCTTGCAAATCGCAATATCTGGGTAAGCATGGGAACCAGGTAAAACTACACAACAGTCATACCTGGAAAATTCCTTGAAAACAGTTATGACCAGTTTAAAAAAAAAAGAAGCATTTCCTCAAGCAAACTATCTTTATCCAGGAATTCTATTTTTGGCACAGGGAATTGAACCTTATAAAATAAGCAATCAAATACAAACATGGATAAAATACAAACATATTACAGAAACACGACATGTTTCAATTATTCAAAGAAGTCTTTGTTCGAATTGTTTGACTTTATGTGCAAAACACAAACGGAAGATTTTTTACACATGTAGTAAGACATGTAATTATTTAACAAGACACCGTATAATCACAGAGGTAACACCCACTTTGCATAAAAAGCCTGCAGCAATATCAAGAAGGTCCTTTTTGCAAAGACCACTCTCAAAGGTTTCGATTCATTACAAGCTAAAGACATTGGTAAGATCATCTGTATATGAAGACTAGTTGGAGGTCACAGTGAGGCATGGCATGTTGGCCTACAGCAAGCCTGTAGTGAGGTTGGATTGGAGCAACTGAGATCATTGTTTTATAAATACACAATCTGGTAAATCTGAAAGAATATGGTGCACCATTCATACACAGCAAGGATCTATAATGTAACGAATCAACTGCACATCAATGTCGGAGTGCATAATATGAAAAACCATTAATGTAGAAAAATATATTTAGCCTGCATCTAAGCAACACTTTTAATAGGAAGTCAATCCAAAATAACCCAAAATCAACAACTAAATGTATCTTTAAACGAATGCTACAACATCAGAGGAGCAAATCATACAGAGCTCACAACTTAAAGGCATTCTTGGTTTTAAAATGTCATGCTTGGTAATTTTAAAAATAAAATAATATATAAAACTGAAAATGGAAAAAAAATGTTGGTTGGAGATCTGAGACGGATGGGAAGACCTTGATCGTCCAGCATAACACATGAATAGAACAAACAGATAACTCCATTCTATAGAAATCAAGTTGTAGTATAAAAAGACATTTATGTTCTACCACACATCTGCCTCGTTAAGTCAACAACAGAGCTTCATCATCTAATGAAAAAAACAAATAATCACAAGAAATCTTTTAAGAGATAATGTGATAAAAGGAAATTCTAGCATCCACAGAAATATAATATCAGTATATCAATACATTTATAAAACATATTTAAACACTCCAGTAATGCCAGACTTGTGGAGTTATTTGACATACGCCATGTTTTGTATCTAAAATGTTACTATTGTTTTGAAGGAGAGATTTCTACATCCACCGTTCTGAATAAAACCAAAAACAAACCAACTTAATTTAAATTCTTCATTACGCTCTAATTTACCGCAATAATGGCAACAATTGATCATTCGTTTAGAATACAAATGCTTCTTTCTGTCTCCGTAACTAACTAAAAGTTAGTAAGGAGGGGATCAGGAATTAGGCTATTAGAGATCATGTAGAAGGTCAACCAACTTTTCCTACTAATGTTCAAATGTTGAGGACCAAGGCCAAGGACTATGTTGAGGACCAAGGCTAAGAATGTCAAAAATATGTGTGATTGACAGGATTCATAACTTGAATGGCTGTTGTAACTGATCTGATCAATGTGTTCAAAATATAAATGTATACTCCTATAAGCAGTGCAGTTGTTAATAATATAAGGAAAATGTAGGCATATTTCAGTAAGACTGGGAGGGGTTAAGTCTAGAGAAAATAATAGAGGATGACAGCATAACTGGCCTTAAGTCTAGGAAGAGAAATGATCTACTTGTTATCCTGAGTTTTTGTATAACCCCTTGTACCATCCAAACACTTCAGCATTGTGTCCATACTGCTCTCCTTTTCTATATTTTGATTTCATCCAACTGAACTTACTATCTAACCTAAATCCAATACATACTCCTCCATTCAGAAACAGACGGCCAGACCAAGTAAACATATTCCCAAATAGGAAAGCACTTCAAACCAACCCGTAAATTACAGTTAACCACACATGGAGAAGGGCATGAAGATCAAGTTTTAGCAACCCAGTCTGCTGGACCAGCTTAGTTTTGTCAGTAAGTAATATCAGTTTTCAGATAAGCTCAACCATGTAATGTTAACTTCTAATTTTGCATTATTTTGTACTCTTGACTCAGCAATAAATTCACATCGCTCTATTGCACATTTCCTAGGAGAAATACAACAACAACATCACTATAAGAACAATTACCAGTATAAAAACAGCACATAAAGTGAGATAGGGTCTTTCCATGGATTCCTTAACAAACATAATAAAAAATGATAATGAAAGTATGGAGAGATGCACTGCCTTAAATTTGAGAGGCAATGCGTGAAACAATACATTGGCATATAAAGTGCATTGTAATGACCTTTCTGGGACTATGGAAGTGTTGTGAAATTGCTCTTATTTGTAATGTAGATGGAGACTCGCTAGAGTAGTTAGAGTTAGAAACTCTTAAACACCTATGGTTATCTTTTATTTCATACTGTACGATGCCTATTTGGTGTTTTTATTGGCAGCCTTGCATGTTGTACTGGCAGCTTTACATGTTGTACTGTAAACTAAAGTATTCGAAGGCAGAGGTGTCCAAAATAGTAAGGGCAGGAACGTGATATTTAAGAATTACAATAGGCCTACATAATAATAAAAAAGAATGGCACATAGTTACACAGATACACATAGATGGAAGATCAGGTCAGTCAGAGGTATATACAGGCTATCCATAATGTCACCAAAATCAATTTATCACAGTAATAAAAAGTGCACTAGTCTATATGTCAGACATACCAACTCCATTCCAGCATTATAAAACCAATGTTCCCAACAGTTTTCACGTCTGATGTTTATTTTTAAGTTCCTCACTGTATAATTGTACTATGATCAATCCCTCATGACATTTTCAACGTTTTTCCTTCCAATACAATGGACAGCCTGCTGACCTTCAGTATTTCATTTTCATCCTTTCTGTTCCCGATCCACTATCTCCCTCACTCAGACCTGTGTCTCAAGGCCACTGAGTTTAGGGGTCAAGATCCGTGGAGTGACCCCGGAGTTGAGATCCCTTTCGAACTCCAGCAACTGGCCCATGAAGTTAAGGTTGGGAGAGACCACGGGGCGGCGACCTCGCACATACTTGTAGGCATCTGTCATGGTCATGAGGGTGTGCTTCATTAGGTAGGCAATTACCATGGTTGCTGAACGGGAGACGCCGGCCTGGCAATGAACCAACACTCCACGGCCACTCTGGTGGGCCTCCTCTGAAAAAGGACCAAAGTTAAAACAGTAGCTGTGAGATGACAAATAACATGCTATAAATACACTACACGTAGCTTATTTTGGATCTACTTGTCAGTTCTTTTGGTCTCTGTTCTCATCTATTTAAAGCCCTCTAACTGAAAACTAACATTTTCAAACACCTTTCCCTATCAAACCTACCCTATCAAAATTTTAAATATCTCCATCGCTTGTTAAAAGAGCCGGAAAACAGAAACCCGGAACATGGAGATTGAAACAGACGTGGTATTACAATAAACGTCTCACCAATGAACTCAAAAACCTCTTCAAAGTACTGCCGCAAATTCTGCTTGCTGTTGTCTGTCGCCGGCAGCCTCTTGTAGCGAATGAGTCCGGAATCGAGGTGGTAGAGGGGCAGGTGAGTAGTGACGTTGACCACGTAGCCAATGTTAAGGCGTAGCAGCAAGTCTAAGTCCTGGGCATCTCTCTCGTTTCCCAGAAAGAGGAAGGGCAGGATAGCGCTGACCACGGCATTCTCCACGTCTGGGGTCATCACACTTTCATCTGACAGTGAGGCCGGCAGCGAGGAGGAGAGAGGCAGGGTAAGGTGCACTGTGGCGAGGGGGTACAAAAGGAGGGGCAAAAACAGCACAAAGAGACAAAGACAAAGTCAAATTGTATTATATGTTAAATACGTTCGGTTATGATCAGATTCAATTTACCGTTGGACACTAAATAAAGAATGAAGTTTGAAGAGAGATGGTTTGAAATGGACAATTGAAGCCTATACATTAGATTATATAGTGTAATTCAATATCATAGTTTGAACACAATGCCTATTCATTGATTAATCTTCATAAATGGTATTATTTTTAAGGTTGTATAATCTGCTTTCCTTATTCAAGACTATAATCAAAATGTGTTAAACAGAAGAAAGGATTGAGTCTGCAGTTATGTGACAGTTATAAGAATACTTCTTTTGGATGGCTTTGTCATTTGCAGTAAAGCAGATTTATCATCTACTGACAGTTACAAGGCTCAACGTCAGAAACCCCATCTCCTCCCAGTAAAATGCATAATCCCGGTTTGTATTTTTTAACAGGTTTCTTTGCAGTCTCATTTGGTTTTTCTATTTCATATCTCTTTTACTCTTTATTCTTGAGCTCAAGCTATAATTATACCAGAGTCCCTTCAAATAAAAATATATCTTTGAATGGCACAGAAAGAGCATACATAAAAGGAAGGGTTTTAATAAAAATGCAGAGGAAGAAAGAACTGAAAAAGAGAGACGGTAAGGAGAATTAGAATAAAAAAATAATACGATTTTATAATGGCAGCAGTCACAAATGAAAATTATCAACAATATTTTCCAAGAAGAGCTGCAGTTTCATGCTAAATGTTTTTTTATAAACAATATTTATAAAAGAAAAACAGTAAAAAAGTGTTGGTAACTAATACTGATTTAATCCACACATTTCATTTACTAAACCATACAAAGATTACATATAATCTAGGTTCTAATTTTTCTAATAATGAAGACAATTTATGCATAACATGACATTCTTACCTCTGCTGTTCTCCTCATCTTGCTCTCTGTTCAGGGAGTTTAGGACCAGGTGGAGTGACTGAGCAGAGGGGAGAGAGTGACCCCCGTCCCTATCTCTCTGTCTGGGCTTGGGTTTGATCAGAGTACCTGGGGCTGAGGGTGGAGGGGAAAAGGAGGGAGGAGACTGGGGAGAAGGAGAGCGGGGAGAAGGGGTGCGAGGGTATGCCCCGTCATCATCTAGTGCAATGGCATTTCCCATTCCTGCCTCTCCGCCTTTATTCCAAAGTCTCTTCAGGGAGTCTCGGCCCTGTTCTCGGTTCGAACCTGAACCAGACCCGATGAAATCCAGGACGGCCATTTTCCCTTGCTGCAGCCGGCGTCGGCCAGCATGGTCAGTCAGCTGAGAACGAGTAAATTCAAGCAAGTTTCGGCAGTCCAGTATCACAGGACTAGTGCCGTTGCTTCCATTCTCATTCTGACCTGTGCGAGGCTTTCCCAGTTCAACTCCCATTCCGGCACAGTGGTTCTGTTGGGTTTTAGACCGAGTCATTTTTTTGGACAGCTCCTCTGGCCAGATTGTACGGACACTGTAGTCATCATCATCAGCATGGCAACCAGCCACTGGATGGGCTCCCGCTCCCATCCCCCTGCCCATCCCTGGAGGTTTACCCCGGCGGGGGTTAAAGGTCACCACAATAGGGTCGCTACTACAGTAGCTGCAAGTGGAACTGCCCGTCTGACTGGCTTTGGGGTTGCAACCAGTCACACAGCTGTGCAGGGCTCGGAGAGGGGCTGCTGAAGACAGTGGGGTGCAGGGCAGGCATCCTCCCACCAGTTTCTTGCGGAAGGCAGCGGGGCTCTCAAAGCTGCCCGCTTCCCTTGAGCAAGATGCACAACCCAAGGGTCGTAGAAGGCCCGCCTCGCAATCAGACACAGTGCTGTTGGAGGAGGACGTGTTTGTGGTGGAGGTGGTGGACATACAGCCCCCGAGAGTTCTTAAACCCATCACGGCTCCTCCTCCTCTGTTTCCCCTAGCAACCGTTTGGGAACAGGTTCCTCCACCACCCCCCGGGCACCCCGACGAGTGTCCCCTACCACCTCTGCAGCGCACCAGCCGCCAACACCCACAGTTAAAGGGGTGTGAGAAGTCTATGGTGCAGGTGTGGTCGGGACTGGGGAAGCCGCCACCATGGGAGGAGCAGGGGGAAAGGGGAAGGCCGTGCAGGATTTGAGGGCGGTGGTCCCTAGCTCGGGATAAACGGGGAGTGTTGTGTGGCTGTGAGGAAGTGGGAGCACGGGGAGGGTGGGAGGGAGAGGAAGGGGGGAAGTGGGAATTCAGGACAGAGGCATGGGGCACAGGAACAGTGCTGTGGTGGCGAGCCAGGCTGTGAGGATTGGGGTTTTGATGGAAGGTTCCCAGTTTGGAATTTTCCTTGTTGCCGGGTGAGGAAACTTCCCGATCTCCTCTGAGGGTGAAACCTGACCTAGTACCAGTTCTGGGAAACGTTTCCTGTTCCTTATCTTTTCTGGCCTTCGACTGATGTCTTTGAGCTGGGACAAACTCTAACACCCCACTAGGAGAAACAGCGAGCTTGCTTTCATTCGGGCTGCCTCTCCTGCTCTGGGTCTGAACGTGGTGTTCCTCTCCACTGGACTTTCTAAGAATCCCCCCAGACTTTTTCTCCCTGTGTCCCTGATCCAAGCGCAACGATACTCGTTTCCTTCTGCTGCCTTTCCCACTGCTGCTGTGGCCTAAAGAGTTGGAGTTGCTGTAAACCTCTCCTTTGACTCCCTTGTCCAATGATAGCTTTATATCAATGGTATGTGTGTGAGGTTGCAGCCTAGGCCCAAGTGTCACTGTCCCGTTGCTGTGGCAATGACTAGGAATGGGTCTGACACTTTGTGCTGCGACAACAGCCTTGTCGTCGCTGGGTTTTTGGATGCGAATCGACTGCCGGTTGCATTCCAGAGACAGGGAGTTACAGGAGGATGGATAATGCCGAGCCTGAGGAAGGTGAAGATTAGGCGACCGAAAAATATGTCCGTTTGTCAAAGCAGATGCATGAGAAGGGGGCTGCGGAGAGGTATGTGGGGAAGCCTCGCGTATGGCCAAGTTTTTCAGGCGCTGAACGACCACTATGCGCTCGTCAAGAGGGAGGGGAGGCATCTGGGTCTATGCAAAGCTGTGCATTTAGGAGGGGGAAATAAAGACAGAAAAACAAGGTGAACGTCAGAATGATGCTCAAAACCTTTTGACAATGCAGTTGTGACTTTAAATCATTATTGTTCTTTTTTCGAGTGGCATTTCAGTTCAATCAATCAATTATTTAAAATGGATGACAAAATGTCATCCAATGTAAGAAACAATATAATTAATTGTGCAAACTATCCGTATGTGTTCACTGCATTCATTGAACAGATAACTCAAATGAAAACAAAAAATATGCCAGTTTGCAAGATAAATACATCGTATTTATATCAAGTAAAGTGAAAAACAAATGTTGAGATGCAATAAATGCTCAACTACACTTCACAAACTATCAAGATGAATGATTAGAAGAATATGTTGTGCATATATTCTATAAGTCATCCAGAATATTTAACACCAAACCACACAGACAATCAAAACCAAAAGACACAATATTCAGCCTCTTTGATTTTGGCTATTAAGAAGGCAGCCATTATTCCTTTTGTAAACATTTGTTAAAAATGAAAGGAAAATTGCAGCAAAGCACACCACTGACCAGACAAAGACAATACATCTCACTGTGAGAGACATCCCTCTTCCCATGGCACAGTAGAGAGGGTGGACGGCAACTGCCAGAGGCACTAACTGACCATCGATGTACGCAGCCTATAAATAAGCATGCCACTATGAAATACTATTTGTAGGGGAGCAATAATCTGATGGAATAATTTTCATCCTTTTTTATGAGAATACTTTGTTGTGATCACTATCATTGTTGCATCTTAGTTTAGAGTTAAACTATCACAAAGATATGATCCAACTTGGTAAAAAGCCAAACTTTTAGACATGTAATGTGCAAATGGCTGTGAATATATGAGAAATGTATTGGACAGTGTCGTAGCTAGAGTAAAGGTAGGAGGGCTGAAGAAAATTCGGACAGCAAATGGTTGGAAGAGAATTTGAGAGAAGGGAGGATGGTAGATACAGAGAGACAGTATATGACAGGGCAGACCACGGACTAAGGGAGGGAGCAACATGTCAAAAGTCACTGGGGGCGTATTCCTTCCCACGCAACACGCATACCGACCCATGGATAAAGCACACCATGCTAGTGTTTCCACATGCATTCATCCACGCACAGAGTCTGGTGATGGTATCCTCATCTTTTTTCCTTTTTCAGCCTTGCCTTTGTAGCCTGTGGTGGAGGGGGTGGGGGTAACATTGACCCAGTTTTGTCATGGTAGAAGTCAACATCACTCTGATCACTTTTTGCTCACACATAGTAAATACTTGATCAGCATTTACATCAGTACAAGTATAACCTTTTTTATTCAAATTCTGTTCAAATCAGCAGTATAGAAATTACGGAAGGGAACTATGTTAAAGACCCCAAAAATTATTACAGCGCTGCCTCCTAAAACCAACTTAGTTTATTGATCCACATAATTTAAATGTTGGTTTAACCCAGCCCTACACCTGTTCACCAGGTAGAGCCATACAGTAGGAGCAGTACTTTGCTGGTATCAATACAGTAGCTGTGAGGTTGTCAAAGTTCAGAAACAGATATTAGGTATATTTGAGAGCATCAATCTGGTCAACCCAAATCCACGACCATTTCAATTAGAGCCCTGCTAGATGGTAAACAACAATTTGTATTATTATGGGTCACTAAATTCGAAGATAGATTGTGTGACGAACTGTCAGGCGTAGGATTACATAGTAACAACCATGTGGGTATGGAATCACTCAATGTACAGCATGAGACTTATAGACTGAAGAATAGTGATCAAAGACTTGTCTAAACAGTAACTTTTGTCTTGAGGTTCACCGAGGAAATGTAAGTATGGGCATATTAACTACAGAGTATCTTGACACCTACCTGGAATAGCCTACTGTTAAGAAACGGTTTTCAGTGAACTGCGCCTGCAAGAAAGATGAGGATGATGATAATAATGAATCTGATTCGAGTAAAAAATAACAAAATGGCCATGATTGCGGCTAACATAGGACCCCCCTAATAAGTTAAATAAAGTGGAATTATTCGCGCATCGTCACACATCATTACGCACAGTCCCTATCCATGTCAGAACATGTCACTTGCAAGAAACTGGCAAGAAATAAGAGGCAGTCTTATTACATCACCTTAATGAGTGGGGTTAAGTTTAATTAATTTCCCCGTGACTGGATGGTGGAAATAAATTAATATTAAGTGAATGAAAACTAAAATTACTATGTCAATTGGCCTGTGCAGGACGACGCGGCCTTGATAGCCTCCATTCTTGCATCACCTTACCTAACCCAGAATCCTATTAGTAATTCAGTAGCGCACGCTAACCTATGTTTTGCATTAATAAATACTGAGACTGAGTTTGATGCCATCATACTGAGCCAAGCACTTAATAAGTCATGAGTGTGCGTGTGATCCTCTGATGGGATGTCGCGAACAAAATTAATAGTGACCGGTTGCAACATGAACTGTAGGGCCTGGCAAATCAAAGCATACATCAACCGTTTGAAAGTGTATACATTTGCTGTTTTCAGTAGGTGTAGCCAACAAACCTGCGCAAACTAAGATCCTAATTTTCTCAAAATAGAAGCAACAACAATACCCTCCAGATTTTTTATTAATAAATGGACGGTTTGAATATTCGTTTGCACCTGATCATATTTTAAATAACAAGTGTGAAAAAATTCACATAAGTAAGCTTTTCATTTCATTTTGATATGAACATATTTACGTTAAGAATTACAGTTCTGCGATATCGTCATGGTTTGTGCAGTCCTTCCGATCCAACGTCTGCAGTGGCCTGTAGTCCACCCGAGTCACATTGGTATAGTCCAGATGTTTAGCACATTCGATAGCCTTGTCTAAATATGCAAAAAAGTATTAATACAAAAATAAATGAAAGATACAACGAGTCTATTGTTTTATAATAAAAAATATGGTTTATATCAAAAGTGCTACACATAGTCTACATGAGTCACGGCTCGAGTGCGTGTCACAGTGCGCTCCGATGCGCTTGTGAAACGCAAGAGATTGGGGGGTTCGGGAGGTGGGGTCTAGTTTCTCTACAGTGGGTGACATCATTTCAGACCAATAGCGAGCATAAAATGTGATAAGGCAGTCAGCTTTGTTCTCAGCACGTGTGCGTGTGGTAAAACATGTATAGCCAAATGTGTGTGTGTGTGTGTGTGTGTGTGTGTGTGTGTGTGTGTGTGTGTGTGCGTGTGTGTGTGCGTGTGTGTGTGTGTGTGTGTGTGTGTGAATGTATGTGGGCTATACTATAGCACACTCTGGGTGTTTGAGTATTTGGAAGGATGCAGTGTATAGCAAAAAGAGATGAAAAATACATCAGCCTGTCATTTCACCATAATACAAGTAATACAAGAGATTCCTTTAAACAAAAAGAAAAGAAAAAAGAAACCAACAATAATAACATTTGGTAAGGCTAGAGAGAACATCATTAAAATATTTGGTACCTTACTTGTGCAAGTACAATCAGATGGATAGAAATTATAGAGAAAGATGTAAGTGGGATATGTGGAGAAGAGGTAGATTGAGAGAGGAAGCGAGAGTGTGACAAAATTAGTTGGTAAATGATAATAGAGACTGACACGTTTTGTCAGCCCATTGATAATTTGCTACATAGGCATGTAATAAGACTGACACTTTCAGATACACATTGTTTTTAATTCTGCGACTGATTTATGTCTTTTATTTGACTAAGTTGTTTGTGTTTCTATTTGTGTTGTAAATTCTATTAATTTCCTTGCTGTCATTTAAGATTAAATTACAATTATAATAAGCAGGGGTATAACAGTTTTTAACTACACTACTTCCTATTCCTATAAAGTAATTTTAACCTATTTTACCATAATGAAATGCAAGACATATTGCAACAATAATACAAAGAAATGGTTTTCCGCACACAAAAATATCTAAGATGAGATGCCAGATAAATTTGCAGACTCTTGAATTCTTTAAAGAATAAATGGGTCGATATAGGTAAACAGTGTGTTTCTGACAGATTAAATTATCTTTTGATGGCTTTGTGACACAGGCTTCCACTTGAATTCTAAATGTATTTCTTAAATAAAATTTCCTTGTATGCATAAAGGCACCATCTTTGGTCTTGAAACAAAGCAAGAACAACTACCAGATGTTCAATGTTTTGATAGAAAGCAAAGGGAAATAAAGGGCCTTTGCCATCATGTTTTTTAAACACTTTTGTTTATTAATAAAATGCTTCTTTTTACATGTATCTATTGCTCTTTTGTTGTTCCAATCTGCTTCAGTATGAAGTTTCCCTGTAGGTGTTGTAGCTTTTGGTTGGTGAGTACTATGTTTGTTGGAAAACTCTTAAGGGGAGGGGATTAGGGGCTAGGGAGAATAAATGTATTCAAAGAGAAGCCTTTTAGATAAACCATTTACAAACTGAGCATCCTGGGGCCTGAACCAGGAATTATTGTCTTGTTTTTGTCTTGAGTGCAAATGAGCAGTATAAAAGTACATGTTGTTGTATTTTCTACATACTGTACGTTACCCATATAATAAGACTACATATAGCATAGATTTATCTGTTGTTGGTTTGCGAATCAATTGATAATGTATCTATTTCTTGGAATAATTAAATATGATATGCATTCATTACGTGGGTAGCACGGTGGCGCAGTGGTTAGTACTGTTGCCTAACAGTAAGAAGGTCCTGGGTTCGATTCCCACCTGAGGGCCTTTCTGTGTGGAGTTTGCACGTTCTCCCCGTGATTGCGTGGGTTTCCTCTGGGTACTCCGGTTTCCTCCCACAGTCCAAAAACATGCAGGTTAATTGGTGACTCTAAATTGTCCCTAGGTGTGAATGTGTGTGTGTGAGTGGTTGTACGTCGATGTGTTAGCCCACTGCGATGGATTGGCGATCTGTCCAGGGTGTACCCCGCCTCTTGCCCGAAGTCAGCTGGGATAGGCTCCAGCCCCCCCGTGACCCAGCATAGGATAAGCGGTTCTGATAAAGGATGGATGGATGCATTCATAACTATTGTCTGTCTGTCTGTCCATCTTTCTCTCTCACTCTCCATCCCTACATATACTGTATATTGTGTATGGTTGGAATGCATAGGATATTTAGCCATATGTAGTTGGCTATGGTCAGCATGTAAACCAATTGTTATTAATCCGGCACAGTGTGTTATGCAATAACATAATTGGACCACTTTAATCTTGTAGGTAATGTATTTCTTACGTAAAATGTGTTTTTGATAAAGCTTTCATTGATGTGACGATTGATATGTGATATGTGTATGAGTATGTGTATGTGAATCTTTGGCTGTTATTTAAAGGGGGTCACACCCACCCATCTCTTCGTAACGCTGAGGAAGGCCTATGGCTGAAGCGCGTACATGTCTCTTGCTGCTGCGCATAAAACAGTAGTACATTCTAATTTGTGATTGTCAACGTAAGTGTTTCTTTATGGCTTTTAAAGCATTCTGTAACCTTGTTTAGCAAAGTGTCTTAAAAATAAAGACAAAGGACTGATGCTACCGTGCTATAACAACAGATGGCATCAGAAACCACAGTAGGGAAAATTGTAGGGACTATCCGTACAATACTTTTTTTTTTTTCAGCTCTTGTAAAAATAATGGAAAGCCCAAGTGAAGGCAACTCATGTCAACAGAACTGGAATTATGGGAATGACCATTTGAAATTTCAAAAGAGCAAGCACAACTGGGGGGTGGGGTGGGCCACCTGTAACTTGGTATACATAGTTCTCTGTAATGGATCATCATGTGCGCCCTTCTAGCTATCTTAGAAACCATTGCCATAGGTGCCAACCAATCATGTAAATACCCTACATTTCGTGAAAGTTTTCTGGACATAGATTAAGCCTGTACTGGGCTAACTCTCTCTGCTTAATTCAGATTCCGCATTTAAAATATTTTTTAGTCCTGTATTTATCCTTGTTCAGGAATCCATTCCATAATGTTTAACTTTAAATCCACAAGACCACAACCCCTATATAAAGTAGATCACCACAGACAGTGTGCCCCGGCTACTGTACAGTTGTATTAACATGCCAACATTCAAGATTTTTTTTAAATTAATTTTAAAAACTTTTTTCATCTATAAAAATAATTCATTTAATAGTGGAATTAAAAATATATGTACATCGCAAAATGCATTAGCAAAGTTATTTGATGTAACAAATCAGGTCTACCCACCCTATATTTTTCATTGGTTTGAACCCTATCAAATCATAACGATTACAACTGCAACTATTAATGTGCACAAATTGGCATACCATTATAGTGCATTCCTCGGCCAGTGTAAAACATAATGCAGTAATGAAAAAGGGGCTTGATGGACTCGGCGAACATCAAGGAGTTGCAATGCTGACTGATTTACGCACCTAAAAACAGATAGACCTTCAAAAGATTCAGGAAACGACTCCTTGCAATTTGGAAGTCAACTTCCAGTTCTTGTGTTACTCCCTTCTAGCCAACTACTTAGTGAAAGCAGCAACTGGCTAGTGAGTGTTTTTTAGTTTTATGTGATCTTCAACGTGATCAGTTAGTTGACGCTATCTTATCGATAATTTTGCCTCCTCCATCGCCATGGTTTTTCTTTTAGAGAAGATTGGGTTAATTTGCCGCAGATAAATGGTCAGCGAACATAAAGAAAACTTGTTTTTTCAATCCCTAAGCTCTGCTATTGGCTAACTAGCGTTAATTGAGCTAACAGTTAGTAGCATTGCTAACTTTTGCAGGGGACCTTGCTGCTAGCTAGCTAGCTAACGTTATTAGCTAGCTAGCTAGCTAGCTATCATAGCTACTTGTTTTTCAAGATTCTGTGAATATCTTGACGCCAATACAAATCTTACTACGTTAGCTAGCCAGGCACTAGCGTGCCTTTGCTAACCCTCAAAGATGTCTACGCGGACACCGCTATTAACAATTGAACATTCATCAAACCAGGTAAGCCATTTTAACTTTAACTAATAGCCAACTGTGTGTATATGTCAAAGCGAAGCTTGGTCGCTATATTGCTAACTTTAGCTAGCTAACTTGGTGAAGGCTAGCTGTAATGTTAACGTTACCAAGTTTAAGTGTTTAGGCAGCAAACGAAACTGATATCTTAACAAGTTGGCTTCAAAGATGGTTTCGGTTGGCGTTAGTAACTGCTCAACTAACAGTAGACGCAATGTAATGTATGGCGATATAAG
This sequence comes from Galaxias rostratus, assembly GCA_036024795.1. Taxonomy (NCBI): domain Eukaryota; kingdom Metazoa; phylum Chordata; class Actinopteri; order Galaxiiformes; family Galaxiidae; genus Galaxias; species Galaxias rostratus. Next base: position 23,859 of record JAVQJS010073214.1, read on the forward strand.
CAAATGCCTGATGTTGACGTACTTTGATTTGTCTAACTGGATAGCGAGCATCTCGTAGCGTCATAGTTTTGGCGAGATACTAACCAACGTTTGGCCTGCTATGAAGCTATTCAATTAGCCAATAAAAGCCACAAAACTTGACATCAGATTGGCTTTCTTTTTGTGTGGCCTGGCAACACAAATGCGTTAGTAATCTGCAGTTTGCATATTGATGACATTACAAATGTAAATTAAAGTCCCACCATGAAGTAATCACATGTCTTAAATTACTTGATTGGCTAAAAACTGTTTATGTTGTCAAACAATTTTTGGCGAACCCTGGATGTTTACAGATCACTGGATGGTTCAACTAGAGAGATTAAATGTATAGTTTGAGTTGCACTCATAGTTCCAGTGTTAAGTGGTGATAATACGTTTTTTTCTTTTTCCGACACAGCCTAACATTATGAACACTAGGAACGTCCAAGTTTTGCTAAATGTAGCACGGTCCCTGCAACTAGTTTAAAGACCCGTATTTCCAGACAAGATCATTATTCTTTGCTTCGCTCGCTGCCCTATTCATCAGGTTGTTTGATTTAACCATCCTAAAGAAAAGGGTGTCTTCTGTGATTATCTCGATTGGAGTGTCTTACGTCCGAGCTGTTAAATGCTCAAGTGTACATATTAAGGAGTGGTGCCCTGCCTATCTTGTTCTGGATTGATCAAGGCACAAACAGGAAGACTGCATGCACTCCTTAGCTTGAGTTTCCATTTGTTAAAACCAGCATTTCAAGTTAAGCTGGGTGTAGGCCATAAAGTGTAGAAAGTGCTCAGCTCTGTGTTGGTTGATAGTAGTGTTAAGAATAATGTTGTTTTGTTATGGCAAATGATGGAATTACAGTATGACATGATTTTTTTCTTTGCTATGCCTTTCTTTTGACCTATCCAATGTTTGCTTAGGGTTGAAGCCAGACTTAGGCTCTGATTTAATTAGTGTCTGTGAGTTTTTTGTTTGACAGTTTTGAAATATATGAATGCACATTGAAAGGTGTACATGGTAGAGCTTCAACTAGTGAAGTACATACTACTACTGCTACCGTTGACTGTCAAAATTGCAAGTCTCTAATAAGTTGTTGGCATCCAGATAAGTCTATAAAGTTAATTATTTAGCTTTATGTTCTGATAGTTAGTTAAGGTAACAAATTGGGAAATTTATTTGTAGAAAATGACTTTACATTGTTACATTTACTATTGTTGACATATTTACTGCTGCGGTAAAAATGTATTCATTTGTATTGTTTGTTTGACTAACTGTTAAAAAGGCATAGGCTAGACTTTTTGAGAAATGTACAGTAGATTTCAAATTGACTGTGTAGGAAGTTGGAGGGAGAGCTCAGTTGGTGTCTATTTGTGTGAACTTGCTGCCTCTCGCCTGTCTGAAAATAGCAGTCTATGTTATTAATACCCAGATAAATGAGACGCTGGCTCACACTTTCCCTTTATTTACACCCTCCTTCTCTTGTTAGTTGTTTCACGTAATAGTATTTCAATTTGACACCCTTATACTCTGTGGTTAAGTGTATGCTGTCCATTTTTAAATTTGATTTAGGACATAGATTCTAAGCTAACCGTTTTACAAAGAATCAACAATAACAGGAACAGACATTTCCTAACTAATGTGCAAGAATAAATGTAGAGAGGCAATAGAAGCCTTGCTATTTGGTTGTGGTGTGGTCATGCAGCAGCTTTTTCAAGGCTGCTCCCTGGATGGAGCCCCAATGTGCATGTGTGCTGTCTGGATTCCCCACTTAAACCTTTAGGCCCCCGAGTACCCAATTAGTCCTTCAATAGGCTATTATCAAACTCAAATTTATTAAATACAGATAAGTGCCCATTGCAGTAAAAACATTGTGATGGTATTTTGATTTATATGGGCCATATTCAGGCTACACCATAGTTTATTTATACAAGATAATGGAAAACAATGGAACATTTCATTTTATTGGGGGTTGGACTGAATAATGCAAGCAGTATGTGTAGTAGGAAATTATATGGAACCATTGTTGATTGACAGGAAATCACATTTTGTTTATATACAAAATCATTCTATCTGCACCCTGTGAAATGACTTGTCAACTTCTAGATTGTAGAAAATTATAAATCCTACTGTAGACAAAAAACATTGGCAGTATTTGTAATATTTTTGCTATATTATACTTTAATTTGTTTTGTGTTGGATTTGTCTGT
>JAVQJS010073265.1:0-14333 GCA_036024795.1 Galaxias rostratus
CACACACACACTCACACACACACACACACACACACACACACACACACACACACACACACACACACACACACACACACACACACACACACACACACACACACACACAGTACCGGGTAGCATCTCGTCGAAGTTAGATTTAGCCTCAGGGTGGCGCAGCAAAGACTTGGGTGTGAAAATAATCAGCTGGAGAAGGAGACAGAGAGGAGACAGGAGAAAATGTTTGTCACAAAATAAACTGGACATTTAGCAATTGTTGCTGTGGTAACATGCTTTCATATCTAAAATGTGTGTGTGTGCAGCCTCACAGGCTTCCTGAAGGGCTGCAGGATCTGTCGTCGGAGGACATGGAACAAGTTGCCTGGCGTGGAGCAGTTGACCACAATCCAGTTACACTCATACAGCTGCTGCACTGCAAAGTCCTCCTCTGGCAGTTTCTACCTCCGCAGAGAAGACGTAAGAGAGGTTATGGACGTAGATTTGCACTCCTCGTGAGGCTGTCACAACATTATTAAACTATTTATTCAAGGAACGCTAACCTAACGTTCTCAAAACAATAGATTCATTTATGTTTCCATAACTCCATTGCTCAGACGGAGATGGCAAATCTAAATCAACGTAAGTAGCCTATACTTTACTGTAGGCTGAAATTGTAATAACAATAAAATCAACTCCTTATATTAAATGAGTTTTTCACTATTATTCTTTTTAAACTCTCGATTATGTTGCGTTGCACCATCAATGTAGTCGTCCATGTCTGCATCGAGATCCATCTAAGAATCCAGAAATCTTCTACTAGAAACACAGTATTTCACATCCAGCGTGGAGATTCACTTAATGTTTAGTCAAAATATCTGCTCCATGTAAGTGTCTTTGTGCTGCCCTGTTTAGTTGTGAAGTGGACAGGGGCATATTTGAGAAAGACAGATAAGCCAAAACGCTCTAGATCCCGGGGAATTCCGTTGTGGTTTGAAGGATATGGGTATACCTTACCGGGTAAACATCAGGGTCGTCGTTGCACATCTGGAGGAAGCGCTCGGGACGGGCTGAGGAGTGCTCAGGACCCTGAAAGAGAAAGAGGAACATCAACCAGCTACATACACAAAGACAACATCAAGGATAGAATTGGAGAAGTGTATGTGTGTGTGTGTGTGTGTGTGTGTGTGTCTCTCACCATGCCCTCCATGCCGTGGGGCAGCAGCAGCACGATGCCGTTCTGCCGGACCCACTTGGCCTGGCCGGGGCAGATGAACTGGTCGATGATGCACTGGGCCGTGTTGTGGAAGTCTCCAAACTGGGCCTCCCACAGCACCAGGGCGTTGGGACTGGCCATGGCGAAGCCCAGCTCAAAGCCTGACGGAAGAGAACGAGCAAAGATCAGTGTGGTTATAGTCAGGGCAAAGAGAAAGAGGAGCCAGGTTAGACTAGGGTAGGGGTGTGTGTGTGTGTGTACAGACCCAGTACCCCGTACTCAGACAGGGAACTGTTGCAGACAGTGTAGGGTGCCTGGTTGGGGGACATGTGGTTCATGGGGATGCAGGTCCTCTTGTCCACGTTCTGGTCATGGAGCACGTGGTGCCGGTGGCTGCAAGTCGAAGATGGACACACACACACACACACACACACACACACACACACACACACGCACGCACGCACACACGCACGCACACACGCACACACGGACACACGGACACACGGACACACGGACACACGGACACACGGACACACACGGAGGCAGAGGGGTCAGTGTTCGGAGTGCCTGGAGAAGGCTACGTCACGTCAACCAGCCCCCATGTTCACCTGAAGGTGCCTCTCTCCACGTCCTGTCCACTGAGGCGGACGTGGGTGCCCTCTTTGAGCAGCGAGCCAAAGGCCATGTACTCCCCCAGGGCCCAGTCCACCGTCCTGTTCTTGATCATCTCACCGCGGCCCTTCAGGATCCGGCTCAGACCTAAAGGAAACACACATCTACTGGGTGGACTTGGGTTGTGTTTCCTATGTAAGCGTTTGCTCCTCCTCCTTTACTTAAGGAGGCATACTGCCACCAGGCATCGTCTGTCTACTGTGTTTGAATAGGTCAAGGCTGTTGGTACTGTGACAGTCGATATCTGTGCCCTCCATCTGTAGCTATCATAGCCTCTAAGTGAGATTCATGGCTGCGTCTTGTTGACTTGCACGTCATAAGACTCAGTTTCATCAAAAGAAAATTTGTTTCGGCCATTTTGATGCATTAAATAAGACAATAGACAGACACCTACTGGCTAAGAAACTTGAACAATTGTTTCCATTTGGTTTGGCGAGCAGAAAGCTGACAACTTAACCACTGACAATTACATATGAACAGATCCTAGCCACTTAATGTGTCCTGGGTGTGAGACGTAGCGACAGAGGCGCATGTTTCTTGGCGTGTTTCAAACCTCCATGGATGGTGAAGTCTTCTACAGGAACAGAGGAGGCCACCTGTCCAATGTGGGCTAGGTCCTCCTCACTCAGACCAGTGGAGGGACTGTTCATACTCTTAGGCATGCCGTCCAGGGTGAAAAAACCTGGACACAAACACAGACCTCCTTCAATAACCACAAGGTTTAACACCGCAACACGGACACTTGTGAGTGTAGAGGCTTTCTGTGCTGACCGGGCCAAGGAGAATCCAGCCAGTGTTTAATGTGGAGGATCTTCTCATCCTTGGAGCGTGCGTGGGCTTCCTCACAGATCTTGTCATACTTTGCTATCTCCTCCTGCACAGACAGACATGGGTTAAGGGTGCGTGGTGTCGGAGGGTTCTCTGGGCGTGGGCTGGTGAGCGCCAGAAGGATACCTCATACTCCTGTCTGGTGACGGCCCCCTCGGCTATGAGTTTCTCTGCATATTTCTGCAGGACGCCCTTCTGCTTCTTGATCTGCTTGTACATCAGTGGCTGGGTGAACATGGGCTCGTCCATCTCATTGTGGCCCATACGCCTGTAACACACCTATAGAGAGAGCGAGAAAGTGAGAGAGACTAAGGAAGAGTCACATTCATTTTGCTTATCGGATTTCAACTCATTTCAATTAAAATAAACATACTAAAAACTTCAGTGGGGAGGGAAAATTAGAAAGACGGCAAGGAGGCAGTAAGCTGACAAACGGTTGCACTTCAAATGATTAGATTATGACCTCATACATTGAACTGAATAGTGTAACTGACCAGGTCTACCACCACGTCTTTGTGGAAGGTGGCCCTCCACTCAGCAGCCACCTTGCACACGTACATCACCGCCTCGGGGTCGTCGGCGTTGACGTGGAAGATGGGGGCGTTGACCACACGGGCCACGTCGGTGGGGTAGGGGGATGAGCGCGCCATGCGGGGGTCGGTGGTGAAGCCAATCTAGGAAGAGGACAGAGAGGGTTACACATCCACACGGCAGTGGAGGAGATTAGGGCACAAAGTGGTGTGTGTGTGTACCTGATTGTTGACCACTACGTGCACAGTGCCGTGGGTGGTATATGAGGGCAGGTCAGACAGGTGGAAGGTCTCGTACACAATGCCCTGGCCAGCGAAGGCAGCATCACCGTGGAGTAGGATGGACATCACCTAGAAACACACACTCGTCAACACCAGAAGATTGACTGTTTCTGGTCCAGAACACCACCTCTGGTATCATCTCCGGTTCACTAGCTGCTTCCTGATGCATTACCCGGTTGCCCTCGGTGTCTCCACAGTAGAACTGCTCGGCCTTGGTCTTTCCCTGCACCACAGGGTCCACCGCCTCCAGGTGGGAGGGGTTGGCCATCAGGGACAGGGTGATGTTCCTGTCTGTCACGCGGTTGATCCTACGATGGTACATGCCCAGATGGTACTTCACATCCCCAGAGCCCTACAGGTCAAGGAGGGAGTTCACACACAACCGTTCACAAGCAATCACCAGCACAGCAAGGCTGTCAGGAAACAACCTTACATCTCTGAAAAAGTGACATTAAAAGAATTAGAAAATAAAAGGTCTTGGGGATGTCGAATAAAATAGGATACAGTAAAGATGATCTTCCCTAAGGATCTTATTTGGACAGAAAAGGATAAGATATTATATAGTCAATTGTGGTGGAGGGGTGTTGCTGAGGCCATCTGCTCCTCATGAAGGGAATAAGAATACAAGGTTTTCTTTGAGCACTTGTCGAAGGTCTCCTCTAAAGAGTCCTTTGGAAGACCAGAGCCAAACCGTCGACATTTCCGTACCTCGTCTGCAGCCTCCAGCTTTGAGTCAAACTGACAGAAGATCTGCTCCAGCTCCTTGCGGATCACATTGGCCAGCACGTTCAGACGGCCCCTAAGCAGAGCAGGCGGTTACACCCCCACACTGGATCAGACCCCATCCCCCCCACCACCACCTTAACAGTGCCTGTGTGTACCTGTGGGGCATGCCCATGATGACGTTCTCTACCCCGTTCTCACTGGACTTGTCGATGATGGTCTTGAGCGCGGGGATCAGCGACTCACACCCCTCTAGACCAAAACGCTTCTCTGAAGACCATTTCCTCTGAAGGAACTCCTCAAACCTGACACCCAGAACAGAACATGTCCTGTGACCCTACAGAATATCACCGAAGGGCGGCGTGAGATGTAGTTGCTCGATAGGCTGTAGGTGCGGACCACTGTGACTCTGACCTGGTGGAGCGGACCATGCGGGCCAGCAGAGTTCTCTTCTCTTCCAGGGTAAACTGCATGATGCCGGGCTTCTCAAACTTCTGTCTGATCCACTGGCACTGCTCCAGGTCATTGATAAACATGAACTCCACACCGATGTGCTGGCAGTAGGCCATCTAGTGGCGGGGGAGAAAATGAGCGAATGCCAGGGGCAGGGAGGACTAAATGACTGGCTCTAAAGAATGCAGTGTGTAGTTGTGTGTGTGCGTGCGTGTACCTCCAGGCGGCGGATGATCTCTTTCAGGGGCAGGGCGCTCTCCGAGCCACCAATAAAGGTAGTGGTGGGCAGGCGGAACACCTTATCCAGGTCAGTCTCATCCAGACCATAGAAGCCTACAAGTCCCAACATGCACCGTGGCCAGGGTTCAGGGGTCACAGCCCAGTCAGCCAGTGGAGGGGAGAGGGAAGGAAGGATGGGTAGGTTGAAGGGATGAAGAAGGTAAAAAAATGGTGGGACAGAGCCCAAAAAAATATTGCATACACACAAGAGGAAAACCACCAGCAGGAAATTTGGATATGGATGCAGAGTTTAATGTGAAAGACATTCACGGTGCGGAGAAGACAGACAGCAGGAGAAAGAAACAGATGGATTAGTGGGTCACAAGCAGGATTAAATGGGATGACCAATGAATGAATTAATGATGAATGAAACAGCAAGGTCAATGCCAAACGGTTGGGGGGGAAATAAAGGCAACAAATCAGCAGGTGGCATAACGGCAGTGAGAGAGAAAAAACAAACACAACAAACACAGTGCAGGGAGGACAGGAGGGCAGGGTGGGTGAGAAGAGTGGGATAGGTACCCAAAACGAGGAACAGTTGGGGTTAGAAAACAAAAACAACAACTTTAACAAAGTCATCACTGCAGCAAGTGTAACTGTCACGACACTCCAACTAAGCTGACTACTCATCCAGCATGCTGTTCTCCAAACAAGCTCTGTCAATCACTACAATTAATCCGCTGAAGAGTGGACACCTACGTAAAATAGGCTCATTGCAAGGAGCAAGGAGCTAAGACATAGTGACATACTGTATTATAGCAGAGATCTAAGCTACCCTGCAACTTTGGTTTCAGTTTTCAAGGAAAGCTTTGAGACTAACATGGTTAACTACTATTAAATCTTCTCACTAATTTCTGCTAGTACATTTTAATTTGTTAGACCACTCTTCATTTAATTAACAGTGTTAGAGTATTAAACAGAAGTGTTTGGCATTAAGAGAATACAAATCAGTCTGGTAGTTTCCCTTTTAAGCGGCATTTCCAGAAAGCCAAAGGGATGCCAAAAAATGGTAGAAGCAATGTAGCCAAATGTACAAAACATTGAAGTCAATGATGTGGCACAAAAGGGGATAATGAGTTTGTGGTTTTCAAAGTAATTTTTTTTGTCAAGGTCTTTAATTGACTGGCAGTTAGAGGGAAAGGTGTTAGATAGAATGAAGAAAAGGGCTTAAAGAAAGGGAGGAAGAGATGTGTGAACGCTAATCACATTGCTGTTAGCAGCATTGGTGCGGTTATTACCACACATCAAATGAATCCGTCTTTCTGTTACATACAACATTCTGGCAGCTGCACACTTTTTTATTTTATGTGCAACCAACAAAGAATGTATAGAGCCAAAATGAGAAGAGGGGATAAAAGTACATAACTTCCTGACAATTAACAGAGGAAATGTTAGGGTGTGCAAGTAAATAGTACATTACATATGAATAAACATTTGTAATCCCAAGCGTTCCCCTCTCAAAGCTTTGAATCTAGCCCATTTATAACTACATTGATTTTAAAATAAACAATGTAGACAATGGCAACTCTTCCCCAAACTCTGCTGTAAGAAAAAACAGAGTGCCTATCGATGTTCCCTCAAAGCTGCACGCAGATCAATTGACAGACCCGTGCACAAGATTTTTGTAAAATGCACATAGGTGTAGAGAACAAAGAGAAAGCCTAATTCAACTGATATGAGTTCAAAAAAAGAATCTGGTAAAATCTATTGTGCGTTCATATTATTGTAAAACTATGTTCTTGGAAAACACCTAAAAGCGTACGTAATAAAGGAAATTGGAGAAATATTACTTGAGAGCGAACGAGCGAGACGGTGTGGGATCCATAGGGAGAGGGTGGGTGGGGGGCTGAACACATTTCACAAATTGCTCACAGGATTGAAATATGGACTTATAGAGACAAACATGTGCTCAGCCACATACATACATTTCTAGTATAAGACGACCAATTCCTGGGGCAGGAAATACCATAGGTGACTTTAAATTGGGTACTCTATTTAGACTTATGCAGGTGGAGCAAACAGAGATTCCCAATGCATAAAACCTACATATCAGCACACTGCCGTCCTGAAGATGGTTTGGCCACAGTGCTCACCTACTGCAGCAACGTCTATTCTCCTACCAGGACATTTTGGAAGGAGACAATTTTCCAAACCTTATTAACGTTTTCGCATATCGCACATAACAGGCAGAATCTACCACTTGTGTACTGTAGTGGATTAACCACACCCACCAGAACCTACCACTTGTGTACTGCAGTGGAATAACCACACCCACCACAACCTACCACTTGTGTACAGCAGGGGCAACCAACCAACCAACCCACCCACCCACCCACCCACACACACAACAAAGGATCTACTTCTTGCATAATGCTGTAGATGAACATCCCACACTGCAGAATCTACCACTTAGACAGTGCAGAGGAATAACATACCATACTGCAGAATCTACAATTATTTTTACAGTAATGGAGCATGCCGCAGGCTTCACGCACACACATCCATCCGTACACATCACACAGCAACTGGCACACCCGACAACCCATGCATTTGCAAAGCCAGAATCACTGCAACATCAGCAGTTTATACATATAACTTTCAGAATGTATAAATGCTCAAAATATTTTAAACCTAGAGCACTTGAACCAGAAGGGTTTCATCTAAACGATCTCACTCTAACAATCCAAAATGCACTCCTATTCTGAGCCCAAAGTGTTGGATGAGCATAGGGTTTATTAGGGATGTTACGGTAAACTTCACAAACGTACCAAGGAATGGGGAAAAAAATATATTTTTGCTCTTTCTGTTTAACAGGAGCTAAGCAGTTTGCTTGAATAAAAACTAAAGCTCAGAAGTTAAAAGTGTGGGCTTGTAGTGTTGCTTTCTTTTTAGTGCAGTTTGTTCTAGAACGATCTGTGGGGATGCCAAGACCTTGGCGATTCATGGTAAGGATAAAAAAAAAGCTTTGTCAAACTTAATGCTAGATAAACCAAAAATGATAACATTATTCCAGAATGTGACATAATATGCATAAGATAAAGATATGACAAAGCAGGAGCAGGGTATTGTTAGCCAGTAAGCCTGTCATTTGGGGTAAAAACAGCCTTTTAAAAAAAGCCATTATTTTGGGGGCCTTCGTTAATATGATTGTGGCGTGTCATGCTAAAGTTAAAATAAATCTGTATCAATAACGTCAAATGCATTATAAAACGTTAACAATATATGTTTTCATTTCTATAAAACTCTGGAAAGCGGTACGAAGGTGGCATATTGTACACGTTACTATGTGTGCATGCTTGTTTTAAGGCAATTTAACAGCTATTTTTTAACATATATGTCTGTCATGTTCTTTTTATCACAAACCATTGGTGGTTACATAACCAACAGATCTTTAAATATTCTAGAACCGTTACACCACAAATGGCTATGCCTGGCATGCGAATACCAATCCAAAAAGTAGAGACAAGACCGGTGAAATTTCCAGAAGCCAAGCTTTGAGCCAGTAGGTGGGAGCTGTTGGAATATTCACAGCCAACCTGGTGAACATTACCCGTTTCCCTGGAACTCTCTCTCAAGTAAGAATTGCACTCAGACTCTGAAAAAAGAAAATAGGTTGCAATAATAAAATATCTATTTGACAACAAGATTGCTTTAATTCAAACTGAACTGGCACAGTGAATCAAAACAAATTCCTAAATTCTCCTGCACCATGTTGATCCAATAAACCTCTGCAAGATTGAACCAAGCTCACCACTTCTAAATGAGTGCCAACGGGCAAACCAACTTGTCTTTGATTCATACCAATCAAACCACCAACAACAATGATGAGAAAGGGAAGTCTTAATATGTTTTAAAAGTTGAATTAAAAAGCCACTGATTGTCCACTGGGTCGGGATTTAGGAAAGAAAAGCACATAGAAAACCACACAGAAAGAAAGCTAACTACAACTTAAAACAAATTGACTGACAGAACTGCATTTTATCCATGTAACTCAAACAAAACTTCCCCTTAACAATAGAGCACAAATGAAATTAATCTTTCTCACAGGCAATCCCAGATTGGAAAATTGTTTAGCCTGGGTTAATGGATAGAACAGACTGTCAATAATGAACATAAACTAGTAAATCCAATGGCGGTTCTTTAGAAAGGTGCTATGGAGGTTTGAGAGTGGTTGATATCTTTTCAGGACTGGAAAGCCCTGAGGTAGCCCTGTACCTATTACAGACGAACCAATGCCATTCATTGTTAACACAACCTATTTTTGAAGCAAAGGCTTTAACTTGATATGCTCAGTGAATTAATTTTGCGGAAAGGAATAAAAGCAGAATGACTAGTGAGAAAGAGAAAAGGGTGAACTGTTGACTAGTTAGAACAAAGAACAACAAACCTTCTAAAATGACACACCCCAACAAGTGGAGCTAGATTCTACCAGAAAAAGCAGGGTAGGTATTTTTCAGGCATGCCAGAAAAGGAGTGATGAAATTAAAAACCAGTTAGGCCTTTTAGTTTGTAACAAATACAATCGTCAGACCATGGGAGCTGGAGAGCTCGTCAGACAATGGTTCCCCCTGGTTCAGCACACCTACTCTGGGAGGCCAGAAGAATACAAGCCTCGAGCTAGAGGACAGAACAGACCAGCGGTTTCATACCTCCTACAGTCAGAATACTCAGGCGTTTCTTGAATGTGGACAGGTCTAGAGAGACCACAAGAGGGCAGCAAGGGGAGAAAGACCGGGAGAGTTAGTTAGGTGGCCTTTATCCAAATCACAATTCATCATCCTGGCTAGGAATGGGCAGCCACATATGCCCCCCAGAGGTCAACCACAACCGAGCAGTCTCACAGATTCTATGTTCCAATTCTCCACCCTCTCAAAAAAGGGAATACTTGTCAACAGAGTGAAGGATTGTACTTCTGTGAACAGGGAGGAGAACGGAGATAGATAAAGGCAAGCACACAACGGTGATAGTAGCGGATGCATCATTCCCACGGCAGCTAGGCTAAAATAACTGAAGATGAACACATTAAAAGATCATAGCTATCGCATCCAAGTGGAACACTTTGCAGTATGGCTCACCAGCATTGGCATCTCATTGTTTAAACAGCGAAACAATTTACACACGCACGCAAAGCCTCGAAAGCAAACAAAGGTTTAAAACAAATATACTGTATTCCCTCTGAATCATTTACTTAATCATTTGGGTTTAATGGATGTATTATCAACGTTCTTTCTGATTTACTGCAGATGAAAATGCAGAGTTATGAGGCTAATGTTAAGTCTATTCCAAATGGCACATGACGTGGTTATGAACTGTCCATGTAAATCACACACAATTAATACAAATATTTCTTTAACCTTTTAGAGGTATTTCAGGGTGTGATGAAGACAATTGATAATTGATAGTTAAATAAAATGTATTAAAATATATAAATAATCATTTGTTTTTTCTGAAGTATGTGAGGGAGGAAGTTCAGTCAAGGCAGAGTTATGTAGCTGGTTAGTTGACAAGCTCGTAGCAGAAGACTCAATTTTCCAGATAGACAGGACAACACTGAACAACTCCCTACGGTTCACCACAAGCTCAATAGAAACCATACTGTCTTTGTTGTGCTGACTAACGAAATGTAAAGAATTACTATCGACAGTGTTGTCTTCTACAGGCTTGGGAGACATTCAATTCTATAAATATGGTCAAAATGGGTCATGTTATAAAGACGTTCCATAGTACATTTGATCAAGTGTAGTACCCAGTACTAGCGGTTTTAAATTAGCAGTGAAAAGCTAAAGCTACAGCTAATACAAATTGGCAAGTAAATGCTAAATGCTAAAAGCAATCAAAGCTAAAACAAAACCTAACAACTAAAGGCATACGTGCAAGTATCAAAGAGGAAGCATAAAGACAAACAGTTCCAGATAAAATGCTTATATTTACATCCACTGTAAAAGCAAACGGCTACAGCTAAGAGTTAGAGAAAACAATAACATAAAACAAAAAATGGGGCTGCAAAGCTAAATCCCTCGGCCAAACTACTGGTAAAAGTTCCTCAGGAATGGGAGGAGTAAGACCAGTTTTTAGGATATATAATAGTATCTCAAACCCTGAGCACACAGACGTGCTAGCTTGAGACCAACTTAGGTCTTCTTTTTACCAGGTTGTAAGGGAATTAACATATACAATTGCACTTTTATGCCACGACAATGGGTGGATTTCGGAGCAAGGTATTTCAGAGGATTTGAGATAGTATCTGAAGATGCCGTAGGGCAGGCCACAACAGATGGGAGTCAGTTCTCCTCACCCAATTTGTCGGAGGATGTTATAATGTCAGCGGGAACGCAAGAGTCCAGGTCAGCATCCATGATGCCCAGTGGGTCCAGCTGAGCCACATGGTGCCCTCGGATCTACAGAGACAACAGGCCCCAAACACCGGGGGGAGGGGGGCAGAACAACAGAAAGACCACCAAAAGTGGAGGAGGAAGGACGACAGAGGGGTGAAGAGGAAGGGATAGTGTCCATGAGAACACAAGAAGGAGGAGGAATGAAGCAAGAGTTGGACGCAGTGAGGCCCCGGGAAAATGAAGGGTGTAGAGGTGGCAGAGGGTGGGGCAGGGTTGATCATAAAGGGACGGAGGTGAAAGTTGAAAAGGGGATAAGTTGATTGCAAATGTAAAGAAACACAGTCAACCCAGTGAGAACGGGGATAGAAGAAAACAAGGGAAAAGAAGGAGGAGGGGAGGGAAGGGGGGAAAAGCAACATTAGCACAACAAGCTCCTAGTAGTGTGTCGCTCTCCGTGAGGTGTATGGGTTCTCACCAACGTGCTGGACGCCCGTATTGACGGGGGCATCATCAAAATTGACACAACTGATGCCTAGCGGGTCCAGGCTAGCATTATGATGCCCCATAACCTGGAGACAGGGACATGGGGACCCACCGGAGAGAGGGATTAGCAGAACCATAGGACACATCAGGGGTTGGGGCATTTTTGGAGAGCCCATTATTGTGGCATTTCAGTACTTACATACCACATTTTTTATATTAGAGAGGATAATAATATATTGGTTATGAAGTCAATCTGCTATTAATCCACTTTCTAAAATGACCCTAACCCTGATGAACATAACTTTGGCATTTCACTCACCTGAATGTGGAAACATGGTTAGAGAGTAGCTACATTGAAGACATAGTGGTTTGAGTAAAGTGGCATATAAAGGATTGTGAAATTACTAAATGTCATCATAAGTACATGTTCATGCTGCTGGTGCTGAAATATCTAGGGTAAATAGAGAATAGCAGGTATGTGTTTGTGCATGTGTCTGACCTGATAGGCCCTTATTAGGGACTGCACGGCAAGATGGTCCTCCACCAACTTCTCCACATTGGGCTGAGCTCCAGACATCGCATGAGGCATCCCTGCCACTGTCAGACCTAAAGGGCTCTGGTAAGCAGCACCAGGGGGAGCACCGGCATTGGCGTTGTGGAAGAACACGTCCCATGACTGCAGTGGAAGGTAGACAAAGGAGTGGTCAGAGGATTCCAAGAGAAAAGGAGAAACGGGGAAACTTTAAAGTTATGTTGATGTTTTTAATTGGTATGCTCACAAGATGCAAAAAAAAAATGGAAGACGAAAGAAGAGTTTTTCCATTAACAATTAAATTTAAATAAAAAGTGTAATTAATTTGTACAGCCTTGCATTTCTCTGAGTATGCACTAAACAGCTGGTTAGTGACAGTGTGTGTACGCAACAAAAGAGAAGAATCCAGCTCCCCACGGGACTGTCCTTGATCTTCTGAGTTTCATTCCTGCAGTCTGTCACCTAGGCATATGCTGGCCTGATACTGGTCTTGTGATCAGCAGGCTGGCATGCTTGACGTAGCTAGACTACTTGACACCCGGTTGCCCCAGGACACCTAAAACCTGGTAGGCTTCAGTAGTGCTCAACAAACCCAAAGTTCTAGAACATTGAGTCTTACTTGGCAAAAAAAAAGAACTGTGTTCAATTTTCATAAACACTTCCAACTCCAAACTGATTCTTCTATTTGAATGGAGACAAACTGTAAAGGGTGATTGTGTTTCAAAAAAACATGTCTGGAAGATCTAACAAGCTAAATAGTTGAGGAAACTCCTATAGATGGACAGTTTGGTACCACACAGCCCAAGCTAAATAAACAGTTATTTAAAAATTATTGGGTTAAAGTCTTTAAGAAAACATCTGGTTATGTAATTTTTAAAGTCACACATTCTTTCAAATGTTGTGACACATGTTTTTGAATCCCATCCACATTAATCTGGATTAACTTTAACTGCTGTGAACTGCGAGTTGTTCAGAGCAAATTTCCGATATAGTCTATTGAATAAGCATGGAACCCTCTCCCATTGGTCAGAACCAATTCATCAGTTTCAAAAATGCATGTGGCCCCCACACATACTGTAATCTACAGAGCCCTTAAAGTCCCAAAAAGAATACATTTTTTATCTTTTCTTTATCTTTTTAAAGTTATTATATTGTGCGCACAGACTAATTATTGTGTGCACACAAGTTATTTATCCTGTGTGCAGTAGTTATAGTAGTAATATCTTACACAATATAATTTGTGGGCAAAAGATAAAAAACTTAATTATCTGCGCACAAGATAGGTAACTTGTTCTCACAAGATAAATAAAATATTGCCTTTCAGGACTTTGAGTCTTTTATAAGAAGCATCGTAAATGTCTCCGCGTATCTTCATAGAGAACAGATTTGTCGTAAAGCGTAGTTTAATGCGGCCCGCCGACATGTTAGTGGGGAGTCTTCCCATATCCTTACAGCTTGGTGCACAAAGCAACTTTCCGATGCATCAAACAATTGGTGATTGGTTGAGCATGGTAGAAGTCAAGTAGATATACTGTAATATTTGGCTGTATCCAAAAGAAGTGAAAACACAGATGACAATTAATGGTGGGATAGGCAGTTTTTTGCCAAACAAAACCACCTGAATTTGAAAACAGAGCCTTGGTCCTGCAGCGCTCCCTATCCTAAGCCGTACCCAACAGATGAGAACAGGCATATGCACACACAAGGACGCACCACTTTACGAAATCCAACTGCATTGTGTAGGTCATTACTTATCTCATTGCCTTTGTGCGATGCATTTCTTGTTGCCTATTGCTTTGTCCTTTGTATTGACTATATTGTGAGAACTCTTAAAACTCCTAAACGGTAGACTAGGTTGCAATTAACAGACAACAGCAATGGAAACACATTGCTAGTGGAAGGCTGTGTGCAACAATAAGCATAGTCAGTGCAAACAACAACAGAATAGGCAATGAGAATCACATTTTACAAAGTTAAAGCCATAGGGAACTACGAATGCAAATCAACCACCAAATCAGTGTATAAAG
>JAVQJS010073276.1:0-10528 GCA_036024795.1 Galaxias rostratus
GTGTGTGTGTGTGTGTGTGTGTGTGTGAGTGTGTGTGTGTGTGTGTGTGTGTGTGTGAGTGCGTCTGCCAGGGTGGGCTGGAGAGAGAGAGAGAGAGTGAGAGAGAGAGAGAGAATAGGGTGGGTGTAACTGAGAGGGGGGTTAAATGGTGTGGGGTCGGGGGACGGGATGGATGAGGGAGTGAGAGGCGGAACAAGAGAACAGAGCTCTGACTGTTGTATGCAGACAATCACACAACACAGAGCACTGTACATGTTGGGTGTGCATGTAAATGTACACAGTCCCTATTTGCACTGTACTAGAGTACCGGAACTACTGATAAAATAGGATATTCAAGTGTCTTTCGTTCTTTTCTTTCTTTCTTTCTTTCTATCCTTCTTTCTTTCTTTCGGTCTTTCTCTCTCAATCTTCCAAACATCTATATTTGTCATATGTGATTTAACCATATTTCAGGTTTGTTTTTGAAGAAACAAGGCCGTTGTGCCTCGCCTCTAACATCTTGTAATAATGTGATTATTCTGTGTCGCGCTCCAGGGCTGATGAGATTGAAGCGGTCATGTCAGATCTGGAGAGGGCCAATCAGGTGAGCTGATTTCATTTGGTTATTTCTTTTACCCCTTTCACGTCCAGCTTATTTTTCATGAGTCCATTTTTGCACAATTGAATTATCAATGGCACACAACACGTCTTCAAATGAAAGCGCTCAATTGAATTCCCAAGGCATCCAACGCCGACCATGTAACACGACGAAGCTCGCTGCGAACAAAGGCGCTGACCGCTCATGGTGCCATGTTGGTGCCCCCCCCCCATAACAACCTAGACGCAGGAGGCATGTCTGTGGCATGTCTGTGACTAACACAGCCTCTGTCTCTGGGCCTCCTCCTCTTAAAGCATTCCCTCACTATGGGCCGAGAAACATCACAGCGGTGATTAGGCATTATTTACCATGCGCGGACCCCTTTGATATCCACCCAGAACTCAGCCAAGTTAATGAGGAGTGCTATAATTACTCTCAGCGGGCCCCCAGCCCACATTATGAAAATGATTTCAGTGCGCTTCAGGGCTGCGTATCGTGTTGTTTTGGCCAGAGCGGAGGTTCTAAGGTGGTATGCACTCATAATTTTCAGGTGAAGTTCATTGCTCCTTCTGTTCGATGGGTAATGTAAACCCTTTATTTGTCCTTTGGGGGATTCCAAATTGTTCTGTGAGTTTGAATGGATCTCCGTTTGAGTAGCGGCAAATGTCAAATGGTGGACAGTGCCTTTCGCGTCTCCATGGTGACAGACTTGGCATCCAGCTACTGTCTGGAGAGACGGCACTGTTACCAGTTACAGTGTAGATGAAGTGCCAGACATATACATACACATACGCTGTGTCACACCTCAACAGACAGCCGGGCTCCAGACTGACACCAATTCGGTTGCAAATGCCACCAAAAAGTCTGTCCTCTGTTTTTTTTTTCTTTCCATAATATTTCTTATTAAAATCCTAGAGTCACATTTCAATCAAACCTTCGGACGATTTTACTTGATTATTTATTATCCTTGAATGGCCTACTTTTCGGTCTCTCGCGTGGCATTGTATCGCCTTATTACCGAAACAAAATAAGAAAATCGTACGTTGATTTCCCACAAAATACCTCAAATCCTGCCACCAGTTTCGTGCTGCCGCCACTCACTGAAAAGCACATTGGCAGCACTGGCAGAAGTGTAAAACGTATGTCTTTAGACCTGGACTGCGTGTCTGTGCGTGTGTCCCCCCCCCCTCACTTTGTTCCCCTAATCAGCCCTTTCACCCAACACGCACACTCCTTAGATCTGCTCCAATAAAGACGGGAGGGGATGGGCGGATGGGGAATCGCTTGTGTCAGTCCCCCCCCCTCCCCCCACAGGCCATCCCCACGTTTCACACTCCTTTACGGCTATTAAACGTAGCATGTAGCCGTTGCATCTGCGTTGCATTTACGTTTGCACTCGTTTTGCTTTCGTTTGAGCTCTCGTACGTCTTGAAGGCTTTGGGAGACCCTACTTTATCTACCTCATGTGTTTTTAGTTTTTTTCAATCTTCTCGTGTTGAAAGCGATATGTGTAAGCTTTGGATAAAAGCCTCCGCTAACTGACTGTAAAGTAATGTAATGTAATGAGCACAGTCTCTGATTTGAAATGAATGGAGGGACAAGTCAGTCACATGGCTGCGTACTACACTTGCCTTTACTCTTGTAGTGCGGTTGATACTGTGCAGTGTAAGGAGACTCTCAGTTTGACTGTCCCTACTCGTCTCCACAGCATGTCTAAGTGATGTCAACAATGTCTGGTGGATGATGGGTGTGTTTTGACTGCATTCCTCTTTTGAAGATATTCTTTGATGCCAGAATATTTTGGCCATGTTTGCCACCTGCTATCTCCATAAACCCCGTGGATCATGTTTCCCCCCAGCTTATCTGAGGCTGCATTTTGCTATGATAATATAATCACCCCAAACAATTATTTGTCATTCTATCAAATGGCGCCAACCTAATTCCTCCAACTTTCAGAATAATTTGGCTGTGCGAAAAATGCTAAATCTCCATAACTCCATAAAGATGAAGGCAATAGCCCCCGCTACGTCTAAAGGTTGCATGTGTAAACACCTTCTACTTGTAATGAGTCATTAGCATGCGCTGGTAGCCTCTCCTACTGCCTTCCAATGGGGTGATGCTTCCATGCTGCTGAATGGAGACACTCACAACCTTGACACAAATCGCAGGCTTTCTGAAGCCGTAAACCAGCAGGATATGTAGACGTGAGTGCGTATATCCCCTGACAAAGTCCACTCTGGGCAGTGTCGATTCTGAGGTCTGTCTCTCGTTCTTCCTCCGTTGTTCAGAGAGCGGAAGCCGCGGAGCGGGAAGCAGAGGCCGTGCGGGACCAGCTGACGTCGACTAACAAGT
Source organism: Galaxias rostratus (assembly GCA_036024795.1). NCBI lineage: Eukaryota > Metazoa > Chordata > Actinopteri > Galaxiiformes > Galaxiidae > Galaxias > Galaxias rostratus. The sequence goes on from JAVQJS010073276.1 coordinate 2,930, forward strand.
CTCTACAGTTAGCCACGCACATCCAGAAAGCTCCAGACATGGTATGTTGAAGCGCAGGCTTCATTTCTCCCATACTACTACTGCTACCACTTCCTGTGTCCGAGATGTTCCCAGTGTACACGGAGTCGAACACCGAGTTGATGCTTACTCTGCGTCTGCCACCCCGCCCGCCAGGAGCAGGCCCTGGAGGTGCTGTCTCGCTCCAGTCTGGAGGTGGAGCTGAGCGCCAAGGAGCGCGAGGTGCTGCAGCTGGCCGAGGACGTGCAGCAACTGCAGGCCAGCCTGGCCAGCATCCGCCAGAGCTCCGCCTCGCAGATCAGCCAGCTGGAGCAGCAGCTTAGCACCAAGGAGTCCAGCCTCAAGGTCAGTCCTGCAGCCCCCCCCCCCCTCCCTCTCCCTCTCCCGCCCCTCCCCATAGAGGCTACAATGGGACCGTCTGGGCTGGGCTGTCAGACTGCCAATAACTGTCAGCCTGACTTAAGATCAGGCCGTCACATTAACCGAGACGGTGGGGACAAGGCTGGGGTAAGCGTATCGTTTGAGTGCCAATGACAAGTGCTCTGGTCCAACACGGTTTCACTTTAACAATTGCCTCGAAACTTAACTGCCTGGAAACGTCCTGAGCGCCGTCGTGGAGGGTTGTTGTCGTCTCGATTCGTGCGGCGTCAGAGCCGCAACATGAAAGGAGGCCGGCTCTGGCGCATCGCTTTGTGTTTCTTATGGCACGCGCGCCCGAACGCGTCGAGCGCCCTCGCTGTGTCAACCGGGAGCGACACTCGGTTACCATCTCAAACAGATCATTGGAGTACCCTCTGCCGCGTGCGGAGCGTTGCCTCCGCCAACGTCAGGGCCGTTCGACTGAAGTGCGCGCCGCACCTCCCAAACGTTTAGGCTTTGACTGACACCTCCTGGCATTCTGGGAGACGAAAGAGGGCTGTCAGCGTGCGCTGGCTTTCATGCGCGGCGTCTCTGAAGCGTTTCCATTTCAAGTCCCCCTGTCAAGTTGAGCTACCGGGTAACGTGCGTGCGTGTTTGTGACTCCGCACCGCGCGCGCCGTAGATCGAAGCGATGAATCCCCATACGCACATCCGAGACGGAGGGTTTCTGAAAAGCGAATGTTGATGTGCCAGGCCCATTTCAGTGAACGCCCTCTGCTTCCTGTTAGATTATGCCCCTTGATTATATATGCTCCCTTCCATGCACAGTGATGTGCTTGTGTCCAGGTAAACACGTTTGAATATACCTTTACGCTTTAACACAAAGGCATCCATTGCCCAGGGACAAATCACTTTTTACTCAACAAAGCCCTCTTAATGTTGTTTCTGAAGGACTCCCAAGTGTAAACTGTGTTGTGCATTCAAAGTCAATATTTGCCCATTGGAGGTAACATGGTGTGTCTCTGCTTCATTCTCACGCAGCAACTGGAGGAGAAGCTACAAGCGCAGGCCGACTATGAAGAGGTCAAGAAAGAGCTGAGGTGAGTGGCTCCCCTATCATCTTGGTTCGTCCACAGTCCCGGGAGTCATCGAGGAAATCAAAACAAACCTTTGTATTTTGCTCAGGTCGAGTCTTTCTGGCATCACCCTTAATGCCATTTGGACTTCCTGCCAACCCACCCCCCAGATCTATCATTAACCTTTAGGTCCAGACTTGAAATGGGGACACAGAGCTGTTGCTTCATTGGTTGGGCGCTTTGGAGTGTTTATCATAAACCCTGGTTTTGATTGGCCGAGATGTCAAAATGCAATTTGTTGGGGTCCTTTTGTAGGCTCAATGAAATTGGGAGGATTATGGTATAGGGGGGCACTTGCACTGTAGTGTAGCTAGTCCTGATTGAGTGGTGAGCACTGGATACTCCTTTACAAAAAATGTAAGTTTTAAGATTGCTTAACCAAATATTTAAATATTCCAAACTTTTCTATTTAGATTGTCTATTGGTGGCAAAAAATACTTCTTAAAATATATTTTGGGGAAATAAATTTCCTTATTTAAGTTTGTTAGATGTGTTTGCTGATCCTGAATATAAGGACAGTTGTTTCACTTGTCTGGTGTGCAGTGTTGCGTTGTCCTTAGACCAGCCAATAACAAGATCGCTAACATAGTTAGGATTGGCCGATAAGCTAAATGAAAGGCCCTGCCCATGTTTACAGAGCGAGCTTTTGTCTCCTTCCAGCATTTAATCATCTGCCACAGCCAAAACCTGCGCCCGTTCTGCTATTTATTTAACAACGTGATTTTCGACATAATAGCCTCAATTGGAAGTTATTGAGACGATATGAGCAAATGAGGGCATTTAGGAGTGCTTACAAACCACAGCAATGTCTAGCGATAGAGGGGATAGGTGGACTTTGTATTGATAGCTTGTTTCCTGGAGGGAAAACATTCCTATCCTAATAGATCCAAAAGGCTTTATTCGGCATTTGCCATAGACACCTTACCTTTGAGGCTGAGAGATCATCTCAAAACCTTTTGAACAAAAACACATAATAAAATAATACCAATAAGGTTAGCATGATTTGATTAAAGACTGTCATTAGATTACCAGGTAGGTGGTGGGAAAGGAGTTAAAGGACGAGCATGGAGTTATCTTCGAAATGTTCCTTTGATTGTGCCCATGGCTCTTTTGGAGTCGAGGCGAGGGTGATAGGCTGCGGTGTGTTATGCCGTTGTGTATCCACTAGACCTGCCGCTCTGAAGCCACTGGTTCTCTTGTCATCCCCAGCCTCTTCAAGTCCATGGAGTTCGGATCATCGAACTGCTCCTCGGCAGAGGTAACAAAATCGCTGTCTGCGTGACGTTTTGCGGTTTGTAGTGCTGTCTAGGCTCACACCAAGGCGTTGGAGCCTTGTTTGTGAATGCGGTCTGTTTCCTTCTTGAAGGACTCGAAGCCTCTGGATATGCTGCCGGAGAAAAACCGTGGGTCACACAAGGAGAGCAACTCACTACGGCTGACCAACAGTGAGCTGAGCAGTGAGTGAACACACACACACACTCTCTCTCACACACACACACACACACACACACAGACACATACACACACACGCAGACACCGAGACACGCAGAATGTACTGTGAATTGACCGGGTCGGGATATGCTAATCAAAGTCAAATTCCAGTAAATCAGATATGGACAGATCTTTGAGTGATGTTCTTTTAACACGGCGCGCGTGCTGTTTTTAACGTCTGGAACAGAATGTAACCGACGGTGTTGTTGCCGAAGCACAGGAGGCATATGTAACCAACTTAGCTGATTAAGCTTTTATAATGCCCCCGTTGATCTTAAAGGCATTACCATTCTCCCTTGTTGCAACCTGCCTGCTGTTTGAACCACCCACATGTTGCCGCATTTACACAAAAAAACAACACAATACACCTACACACAACCTACTTAACCTTCCAACGAATAGGTATGGTTTGAAAAATAATCTTACTTCTAACTTGTGAATGTGAGTGCTTTGCCTGTTTAGAATAACATGCCCCCATTAGTTAGGTTGTGAAAATTATGATTTGATGACATCCGATCCATCCAGTATTCCAAGCTGATCAGTGTTATGAAGCTCACCAAGTTATTTTCCTCATGCATCTGTCGGGTGAAATTCCCTTGAGGCGATGCAGACAGGAAGTTGAACTGGCAGACAGGAAACAGTGACAGCTATTTCCGAAAACAACATTTGGATTGTTAGAATGAAGAAAAGAAAGATGTCATGACAAGATACTGCTTGCCAAATATAGTTATGCTTAAAAAGAGAATTTCATCCGTTTTCACTTGCAATTTTTCCCTCTGTGAAAATGTAAAGGAAACCTGCCTCACTTGATCTGCATCAGGGGCTAGTGTGGCATGGTTTAATACAACCCAGGAAGAGAGGTCTGCCTTTTAAAAGGCTTGTCGATGGCTACCTTTGACCAGGATTATTAGCTAAGCTATTTTGTTACCACTTTTCTAATAAATACACATTTCCCAGACTTTTCAATATTCTCCCTAGCCTACTCTTCCCTCTACAATGTGCTCTGAAGGCATGTTTCTCTTTCTATTTGTAAAGTTTATATTTTTTACCCCCTAAATACCACTATATGACCTCTAGAAAATCATTACCTAACCACACCATGGGCAAGGGCTACACTACACAAACAGGTAGCGACGACCAGCCATGCTCTTGGGCTACATCTCATCTCCACTGGTTAAGGTCAGTCCGTTCCCCACCCGTGGCTATTCGAAAGAGCCACCGTGCCCATACGGAGGGATAACACTGATTTGTGAATGTGTGCGTGTTTGTGAGTGTGAGTGTCATTGGTGTTTTAAGGGGGATAAGGGATGTTGATGTGGCGTACCCGGGGCCGAGGGGAGGGGCTATCTGAGTTGTTCTGCCAGAGGAGGGCCCTGTATGTAAATGAAGCTCTGCCGTCCTCCCTGGGTGCCCTTTACCACTCAGCGCACTTTGGCGCTCCGCAAATGTCATTCCAATTGCCCCGCCTCATAACCCCCCCCCCCCTCCCCCTCTTCCTCATCTCCCCCTCGAGCTCCCCTCCAAAGTCAGGCGTTTCATTTGGGTTTGTAATGGAACCCCTTTTTGTCCACACGCATCATGTTCACATCGGAGCCCCGGGGGTCGTGCTTGGCCACAGGCCCCGGTGTACTCCCACCGGTGGCTCATTTCCACTTTGACTAACTCATGGTAATGTATCATGTATCAACCCCTTCAGAGTTGTTATCGGGACCTTTACGCTTTGACTCTGTGTTTGAGATGTTTGGTTATTTATTCCCCCTCTTGGAGTCCAGGAAGACGCAGCACGCTCCAGACTCGCCTTGGTACTTCTCAGTTCATGATAAACTAATATAACTTAAATTGAAGGGTTGAGATAGAGGACCACCCCTTTCCGCACTATACACCCATACCTACACTCTAGTCTGCCTATGACCATATCCAGAGACTTGCCCTCCAGGCACCTCCTTCATCTTTGTTCAGTGGCCAACCCCAACCCGGGGCTCTAGATAGACACACACACACACACACACACACACACACACAAACACACACACACACACACACACGCAAATGTGGTATCTTTTCTTTCTGTAAAACTGTTTGTTACCATAGCAATGACGTGTACATCTAAAAAAAGTAACAGTATGTTGCGCTGAGCACTTTATGGTGTATGACATTTTAAGTGCAACATGGCCAACGCATTATTTGCCAACGCAGACTTTTTCTAACGTATTGTCTGTATTTCTGCGCTCGTTGTCTCGTACCAAGTTCCTTGAGCTGCAGCTCTCGACTCCTGCCATCCCACTTTTCCCTCCCAGGTGCTTCAGGACGAAAGGTCAAAGAGTCCTCCGAGGGTCCCATACGTCTTCCGGCTACCCCCATGGGCACCACCCTGCAGGGCTCCCCTCCGCCTCCCTCCGCCCAGCTGCTCCTGCGTACCGGCACCGTCATGCCCACCTCGGACTCCACCCCCACGGCTGCCAACGGCACCCACCACTTCTCCCCTACAGCGGGCGGGCTGACTGCCCAGGACTTCTTCAGCCCTTCCTCCCTGGCCTCGGCCGGCGCCGGCTTCCCCCTGGGCGGCAAGGTGGCCCTCAACTCCTTGCTCCAGCGCCAGCTCATGCAGACCTTCTACTCCAAAGCTCTCCAGGACTCTGTGTCTGCCACGGGCCCCGCCTTGCTCTTCTCCCCCGCCCACTACCCCGCGGTCAACTCGCTCTCGGCCAGCCCTCTGCAGCCCCATCAGCCCTTGCAGCCCCAAAGCCATCACTCGTCTGCGGGGAGCCCCGACGTCAACGGCCTGGCCCCCTCGCCCAGCCAGTCGGAGGGGGCGGGGAGCGTCTCAGAGGGCGAGGACATGGACACGTCGGAGATCGCGCGACAGGTCAAGGAGCAGCTGATCAAGCACAATATAGGCCAGCGGATATTTGGCCACTATGTGCTGGGGCTGTCGCAGGGCTCGGTCAGCGAGATCCTGGCCCGGCCCAAGCCCTGGAGCAAGCTGACCATCCGTGGCAAGGAGCCCTTCCACAAGATGAGGCAGTTCCTGTCGGACGAGCAGAACATCCTGGCGCTGCGCAGCATCCAGGGACGCCAGCGAGGTGAGGCTTAGGGTGGCAGCGGAGGGCACACATAAGGTCACAGGTCACCTTGCTAAGGTGGATGAGAGGCAAACTGGTTAGAAAGGGCTGTATTTGTCTGTGAATGGTTTACGTTTGGGAAATACCAACTTCTGACAGTTGTGTTCTATATTTGTCCTTTGACCTACTGGCAGCCTCCTCCCCCCCACCCTGTTAATATTGACTGGCAGCAGTTTAAGGGTGATTATTTGGCTAATAGCCAATGTATTGTCTTTTTAATGAGCAGCAGTTCTACCCTCGCTCCCTCGGCAGTGGTGCTTTAGCCCAGGGCTCTTATACGTGATGAATGGATCAGTGATTATTATCGCTGTGCCACCGGTTCTGTCAGGCGCTTTGACGTCCAGATTAACCTCTCCTCCGACGGGCTCCCTCGCCTGTCGTTATCGCCTTTGTGTCTGTCGTCGTAGCAACAGGCCCAGGAATCCAGGAAGCCTTTTAGAAGCGTCGAGCATTTAGCTGCCAGTCTATCAAAATGTCATCTTTACGTGAGCCACACAGGGCCTCAGCACTTAGCGCCGCGGGCCTCCTCGCCCTTTGCTATCGATTTTGGAACTGTCTTAAATGGCACATGGCCATGTGCTGCCAAAATCACTGTAGACCGTCTAGCAAGGGGGAGAAAAGACTGCGTGATCCCTTTAAATTGCTGAGGCGGCTGTTGTTGTTTTGTCTGCTGCAGCCCATCACTACCACAAACTGCGTGTCCAGACAGGTAATGGCTTAGATGGAATTCCGTTGAAAAGATGTAACGCATTTAGTTGTAAAAACAGTGTAAGTGGGATTTAAAAAAAGGAAGGCTGCTTGTCTATAGATTGATGTAATTTTACATTGTCAGAGGATAGAGCATGTACTGCACACAGCGTTTTAGTTTGATTGAAATGTACATCGCTGACAGAATCCGCTGCCGTGCATCATAGGCGTGTGAAGTGAAAAGTGTCATTTCTGTCCCCAAACCACTCATGATTAATGCAGACACTCTCACAAGCAATTACACCCGAAATGAGTCTCCGAGTTACTGGGCTGCATTAAAACACTGCCATATTTATCTTTAATGCTCGCTTGCTCTCTCCCTCATCTCGCTACCTCTCCCTCATCTTAATCTCTCCCTCCGTTCTGTCTCTCGTGAAGCTTTTTCGCTCCCTTCACCCCCTGGCTATTCCACACCGGAAACGGAGGAGATGGTGTCTGTGCTCTTTGGGTTTCCCAAGCCATCCCGTTGGCAGTGTGGCCGGTCAGGGGGCCGGACGCCGGAGTAAGACGAGAGCGCCGTGGCCCCGCGGTCTGGTCACTGCTGGTTACAGCAGTCCGGCCCTCTGTGTGAGTGTGAGTGTGAGTGTGAGTGTGAGTGTGAGTGTGAGTGTGTGTGTGTGTGTGTGTGTGTGTGTGTGCGCGCGCTGCGGGACAGCGCGTTGTTTCCCCTCCGTCTTAAAGCGGAGCGTGGCAGAGAGAGAAGAGGAGGAGCAGGAGGAGGGGAG